>JANCMC010021608.1:7141054-7198350 GCA_024363005.1 Charaxes varanes
TTTAAAGTGGTTGTTAATTGGGGACAAATAGCGTCACAGCAAACAGGTCAGCTGATTTTTACAAACCACTGAACAAGTATATTCAGTTTATATTCTCTAAAAGGAAACTATGCAGTTTTGTATTAAAGTCAAATCCGAAATTACTTTAATCTTTTCCAGTTTATTAGCATTTTACTTATTTAGTTTTACATTTTTTTAATTATCGTTAGACACCATGGTGATGAGTATCTCTTTTGGAAAATTTCCTGTATTATAAAAACCTAAAAAATTTAGCAAAATTTTAAGTTACGTTGTTATAAAACTTCATATATATTGACAAGTTTTATAAATAATGTAAGAATTGTAGAAAAAAAGTAAGATATACAAAGTCCGTTGTTTAACTTATGGTAATTGAATGCGGTTAGTTGAAATCTAAATAGCTCCTGCGTCTTACAGCTGCTACCCTAATAAAGTTTAGTGAGCAACCCTCAACCCGTCATCTCAGGCTTCGAGATAGTTCCCGGCGCGTCTAATACCTAAAGAGCCAAGTTTGCAACACTGTAATTCTATCAGAACCTAACCATTGTCTGGGGCCGTAATGTAGACTAATGCTTATGGACCAAATAACATAAACTAGTTTCAACCGATTTTTATTCTTCCAGAGTACTTAAGATTGAATTAAATACAATGGAAAATGTCTGGAGGTTGTTTCGCCGCCGCATAAATTCAATCTGCATCGGGGAAATTAGCTCAGATATTCTGCGTCTAAACTGGGCTGCTCGGCGAATTTTAATCGGAATCAAATACAAGCAACTAACATTTTGTACAACATTTTTCTTTAAGTGCCCGCATTTAACATATAATTTTTTTTGACTACTTATATAAAACTTCATTTATTCAAGTATTAAGTAAGAAAACTTGACCTAACTTTGAATGTTCAAGTCAGGTGAACCCCTCAAAGTACTAGTCGAATAATCTAATAAAGTATAACGAAATCATTAAAGTACAAGTCTAGTAAATGAAGTCAGGAATTCGTTCTGCCTGTCTATCAAAAAACCTTTAACGCCTTTTATTAGTATTATAGCTATATACATTTTTATCGATATTGCTAAATTATTTTAAATAATTTTTATCAAAAACAGCTATTAACATCTGTACATAACAAAAGTGTTTTAATATTATATATACACACTATTAATGAGTAAAACGTCTAAGAGTAGCCCTAACGTTTTAAATCTACAGAGCTACGTGCTCTAAATTTAATACACCTAATCATCAGCGGTCACGACAATTCCCAAACAAACAGACTAGTTTAAAGTTTGCATGTAAAGCGGCTGTAACGAACCGAACCGACTTCAACGACCACCTTTATTTGTTCGCCTTACCTCCTAAATAGTACAATTCTGAATTGTGTAGAGCTGCTCGTTACCATACATCGATATAGTCAGTGCTGTGCGAAATCATCAAAACGTACTTTGCGTCACTAGTTAGTAGGTATATTGAATAAAGGGTTTTATTATTATTATTAATCTGGCCCTAACTAAAAAAACCTTTTTAGCGAATGTCTAAACCTTATTTTATTTTTAATAAATAAATATATACAGGACTATATGACATACGGACGACTGTTTCTAAGGTAGACAACTTAAAGCCTGTAGTATATGTAACAGACGCCTGTTATACACAATTTTTTTTGTAGAAATGTATAAATAAATACCTATATATAATATACCCAGACTCGAGATGAGAATCGAACCTAATCCTCCCGGAGTGGAAGGTAGGGTCACTGCCAACTGTGTTGTCGTCATTATAGATCATTATAAAGTACCTCCTTGTCAAATTTCATTCTTGTACGTCAAGCAGTTTTCGAGATTTCGTGTCATGTGACCTTTCGCTTTATTTACATATTTAGATGGTATCTAAAGAAAATCATTGTGAAAACGTTAGCTTGAGTAAAGCGAATTAAAAAATATGTATGAAAGAATTCGATTGGCAGCCACTTCTACGGCAGTCGTACTGTAATCCGTTGCGACGAAGACAAAAGCAGTCCGTATAAAGGATGCCACCCCTTAACTCTCGACTCTTGCATTTCTTTAAGGGCTTACATGGATTTTGCTGTCCCATATTGAAATACGAAAATATTGATTGATTATATTTAATTTTACACAGAAATTTAGAAAAGTAATACCAAATAATTATTCACCAATAATTTAGACAAATCAAATGAAGAAATTACGGAAAATCGCCGTGGCTATGGTTTGTGTTGATTTAAAAAAAAAAAATTCGAACGTATTTTTTAAGTCAACAATTTAATAGGAATGATCACTCAGATAAGATTGACTTAAAGAAAAACAATAAAAGTATGGCCTTCTATAGCATTTACCATTACTCCTAATGTAGATATTAATGTGAACATACCTTAAGATTACTCTGTCATTAAAAACTGTTTTATAATATTTCATAACATTTTTCAAATAATTTGGGGTTACAACAATTTACGTGGGACGTATCGACATACCGCAAGCTTAATCATAAACTGGTCGATTTCGTTTTAAGTCTAAAGAGAGTTAATGCTACAGACAGCTTCGTTTCAACCTCCTCTATCAGCCAATCAAAGAATTATTTCAATATCTCCATCCAATACTGAGATACAGCTATTTTTGTCTTCTTAACTAAAATAAGTTTTTAGTTAAAAAGACAAACAAATAATAAAATATCATTTCGATATCATTACTCACTTCATTTAATATTATTAAAATACATAACTTGTTACTAACTATAATCGGTATAAGTCGTATGTGACAAAACTTTTCCTAAAAATCAGCTTTTTTAAGTTAGGTCAGTTTATTATTAAGCGTGTGGCATAAGTAACACATAAAGTAAACATTTATACGTGTAACGGACACGTTGGCGCCTTTTCCGAGTTATACTGACGAGGATCAATAAAACACCATCTTGACATAAACTTCTTAAATAAAAGTGCTTTGTACAGTCTGCGAGAAGAATATTGAACAGTTGGTGCTATTATTGATCCCCATCAATAACTCTCGGAAAAGACACCAACGTGTCCGTTACAAGTAAATTGAGCAATACTTCATAATCTTCTTTAAAACCTTTTTTAATATTATTGTTCTAAGCTTGATCATTTTGCTGTTTATATATTTAATATATAAACAGCTATTGATTTAATGTTTCACTTACTTTCATATTCTGAAAAAAGAACCTTTTATTACAAATCAGAATGTTCACCTATTCATTTGATGGTATTAAGCAATAATATCTCTAACAAAAAAAGGTTAAATTCGGGGATATTGACGAATTTAAATTGTCTATTTCATGACATGGAAAAAGAATAATGTTACTTATATTAAATACCTAATTACTATAGTACCTTACATTCATGACAGAGGAAATGGCAAATCACGTATCAGAGGATCTAGCGTGAATTTTTCAAAACGAAATCAAAGATAAGCGTGATCATATTTAGTCTATAGACACGATTAAATTAAATTAAATTCATTTTTTATTTATTTCAGGTAAAGTACATATAGTACAGTAGGACATAATTGAATTGACAAAAATGATTTTTACAATAAATATTTAAAAGTATATATATTTAAAAAATAAAAGTTTTAATGCTATAATGTCAAAAGAAAAATAATTCATATGTAATAAATAATATTAATTAAATCACCTAAAGGATGATTTATACTTTTTACATTCCTGTACTTTAATACATAAAGCTGAAGAGTTTGTTTGTTTGTTTGTTTGTTTGCTTGCTTGCTTATACGTGCTAAACTCAGGAACTACTGGTCCGATTCGAAAAATTCTTTCAGTGTTAGATAGCCCATTTAAGGAGGAAGGCTATATACTTTTTCATCTAATTTCACGTCGCGGGAAACAACTAGTAAAAATATACTTCTCATCAGCGGTAGTATTCCATAATATATAATAGTAGATCTGCGTACTATATGCTTATTTAAAGCAATATAAAAATAAAATCATTGTTCATTCATTCAATATTACAACGACACTTTTAATATTTGACAATTGTCGTTGTACGGTCGTCATAACTATGCTTTGACACAATCTTATAACAAAATGTATACATATATGTGTAAATCGTTTGACATTATTATGCGTTAGGTTTTATTTCAATAGTTTAATATAATAATAATGCATATTTATTTCATTCATTTCATTTAATTTCATATTTTACAATAATATTAGTACTCGCACAACTACCTCTGTATAATATGTAGTTGTGCCAAACTTCATACTCCTTCGTGAGCGCAATTTTCGTAAAATCATATCAAAAGTTTTATCTTCACTTATTAATTTATTATAAGTTGTACGAATATTTTTAAGCAATCATTGTTACGATAAAAGGATGTTGCGTACTGTGGCATCATTTGTCACAGCGGATCGTCGTCGCATCGCTTTATAACTCAAAATTTCATCTTTGTAGGTTCCGCGGTTTTTGTAATTTTGTGACCTTTCGCTTTTATATATACATAGTTATAGATTGTTTTTAGTAATATCGTTTTAAATGTTAAAGAAGGTAACAACTGCGTGATTTTTATTTTAAGTTTTAGACTTAATATCTGTATTGCATGGATGATGGAAGACGAAATTTAATGTGGAAGATGATACGCTCCCAATATTATCCCAAAAGACAGAGGTTTTTTAATATTTCCATTTCATTCATATTTTGCTTATAAAATGTATTGTGAAGCTAATTTTTTTTTTAAAAGCAGCTACAACTAAGCCCGAATTTGTATTTTTTAACGAAAACCAAATGACATTTGAATAAATAAAAATAGCATTCGCCAGCGAGTCATATTTCGTCAATAGGCAGTAAATAGAGGCTTTATATTGCGAAATGCTATCACGTATAGCAAGCGGATCTCTTTGATTACAGCCGTACGTGGCTTGGCGCGCGTAATGCCAAACGATTTACACACACATGTACACATTTTACTTTAAAATGGTATCAAAGCGGAGTCATGACGTTGGTAACGCACCTGCGAGCCTTCTGGTGATACAGACGTCCATGGACGTCGGTAGTCACTTACTGCTTGCTCATTTGCCCCCTTGTAATAGAAAAATATATTCATATATCTATACTAATACATGAAGTTGAAGAGTTTGTTTGTTTGTTTACTCGAACGCGCTAATCTCAGAAATTACTGGTCCGATTTCAAAAATTGTTTTAGTTTTAAATAGCTCATTTATCGAGGAATGCTATAGGCTGTACATCATCACGCTAAAATTGAATCTATTGTTTTTACCTTATTTTTACCTGGGCGAAGTCGCAGGAACAACTAGTATTTTATACATCGCTTATAGATTTATTTAAAGTTTGATAAAATCTTTGTTGGAATAATAATCAATGAATTATTTAAATACATTTTTAAAAGATTAAAAGTTTTATACATTCTATTTGAAGCTATGAACTTGAAGGGTCTGGTTATAAAGTCGAAACTATTTTTTTTACTAACAGCTTATGCCTATATATACGACACCAGTAGCAACAACGTAAGTTAAGACATTGTTGTCTGTCTGTTTGTTGCGGATAATCTCTGGAACGGCTGGACCGATTTCGACGGAACTTTCACTGGTATATAGTTGTTTTTACAAGTAATAACATAGACTACTTTGATTTTAGCTGGCCAAATAATTAGGGTTCCACATAAACAAACTAAAAATCCTCAAAATTTCAAAACTTCACTGAATTCACGCGGACGAAGTCGCGGCTTACATCTAGTAGTAAATAAAAACATGTTTTTTTATTTTTTTTCTGTGTGTTTATTACAAATTTCGCTTGATCTTCTTTTTTTATTAATCTTACCTTGTTTCAGCGTTGACCTGTCCAAAAGTGGAATGTCCCCCGGGCTACTTCGTCCGTTACACCACAAACACCCACTCGCGGATTCGGTGGTGTAGCTTTCGGGTTGCAGCATTGCATCGATTTTCCCTCATATTCATTCGTAGATTTAAGCAAAGTAGTTTAGTATTTCATGGATTACTAACAATAAACTACCTTCTTGCCAAATTTCAGCTCCGTACGTACCTCGGTTTTCGAGATTTGGTGATTTCGCTTATATATACATAGATTTCCAAATGGCACGTTATTGGCTAAACTGTAAGAATTCATGCTCTTGATATGATGTTACTCTTAAAAAGGGAGTTGTTTCGGAGCAATACGTATCTTTCTTCACGATATCAGGACCTAGTACAAACGTTCTCGATAGTTTTACTTACTTTTACGTTCGAAATTGAACGTCAAATGAAACATTAATGCTACCGTTTTACACAATTTAGTTTTTAAATATTGCTAGCACGAATTAAATCAGTACTCGCACGTACCTTCATTTGACGTTCCGTTTCAAACGTAAAAGTAAGTAAAACTATCGAGAATAAATATTGAAATTTCCTCACAAAAACGAAAGAAATAGGTACTAACATACTCACGCAATTTTACAAAACCATTGAATACATCGCAAATTAAATCAAAAGCTTTTTTCATGCATGCATTTTTCATCATGAATTCACGCACACGGCCATGAAAATGATTGCTTATTACATATATTAAGTAAGAAGTAATAATATATTAGATTATTGTGTAGGCAGAAACATCGAATTGGAATTAATTCTGTAATGATGTTTGTGAAATAAATAAATAAATAAATAAAAAAAAATCATGGCATGGGGTTAGCAGCAGCAGGCTGTTTTTCTCATTTTTATTCGCATGTTTAATCAAAGTAATTTAGTTTTTCCTGTATATCGTAGCAAACACGCTTCGCGTGGCTAAGACTCTTTATTCAAGTAGACATTTACGAGCTCTTTTGAATCGTCAAATATTTTAAAAGCTGTCATTGATTCCCAAAAGTCCAGCCACGAAAAGAATCAGGAAGAAACTCGTTAGCACCTCTTTTAAGAATAGTTCACACCTGTGTAATAGCTAGTCATAAAAAAAGGTGCATTTCTATGTTGCTACCTATTGTAACACAAACAATAAAAATTGTCTTGACTCTTTGCATAGATAAGGACAGAAGCGACATTGTAAATGATTTTTCCTCGTTTAGTTTCAAGGATGCATGTCATATTGATAATCTATAACTTATCGTTAGAAATTTTTCCCAGTAGCTATGCAATAATTTTGATAGATATATAGAAACGAGATATCGCCGGCTGATCGAAAATCGCCCACAAACCTTTTTGCGTACGACAGATATAGTTCTATGCACAGAAAAATATAATTTGACTATTAAAATAACATATGGCTATCACGATTACACTTTGACATCATCCGATACGTGTGTGTGTAAATCGTCTGGCATTGGTGTGCGTGTGGTTTTATTATAACAATTCAAAATACTAGTAATCCATATTATAAAAAAATATCAGCATTCGCATACCTTCCTCTATATGAACTCCAATTGTGCCAAATTTCATACTCCTCCGTCCGCGCAATTTTCGTAAAATGGTACCTAAAGTTTACGCTTCACGTATTAATATGTAAATAATTAAAATTAAAGTGCCTCTTTGTTTTTTTTTTTTTTTTAATAACTCATAGTACCAGACTTTAATTTGCGGACATCTATCCAAAACCATATAATTAAGTTAGGCAAAGTAATTTAGATTCACCTGCTCTTTGTCTGCTACTTGGTTTTTGCGACTGGACCGAATTTGATTCTACTTTGATTGACTCAGATAGTTGGTCTTATGTGGAACAATATAGAGTAGACTAATTTAGGTTTAATAAAAAAAAGTATGCTTCTGCACAAAGTTAAATGTAATCATCTTTAACAAAAACACTGAATAAAAGGCAAACCTTACACAGTCGTGTTTAAAAAGAAATATTAGTCCTTGTGCGACCTTAGTCAATTTAAAGTTTGAAAAGATATTTCAATTATAATTTAATTAAAATTTATCCAAATCAATAAGGTTAAACGAACTCTTTGAAGGTGGTTTGTGTTGACCTCGAAATTTCTGAAATACGTTGTAATATTCCGCAGTAGGATTTCCGAATGAATGTATATTTCGCCATTTATCCATTACGTTGCAACTTAAAAAGTAATAAAAAAAATATTATTTAGAAGCCTTTAATTCTGGAAGGTGTAAAAAATTACGGGAATATGTAAAAAGTGTACTAAGAAATATTTTAATGACTGTAATGTATAACACGGTGATCTTATAACGCATTTATATTATAATATATAATATTATATTCTGCGTATTCGAGGTCGTACGTGCGCGTTGTACGAAAATAATCCTACAACGCGTTTTCCTATAATTGGAATAAACCTTATAGAGGGGGATAATAGTATGTCTAAATATTCTCCTTTCCAAAAAATAGGCGGTATGCTTGATTATAAAATGATTGCAGATGCGTAGCCGGCCTTTGAGAAATTAATAATTATTTTTTTTCTTTTCAAAACAACTGATTATAAACTTTTTATTGGGTAAGTTGACGTCAATTCCTCGAATACACATGCGTCTATCTGCAAACGTTTACAGACTTATTAACTACTAATCCTGTGGTAGCGAAATATATTAAAATCGATCGTTGTACTTCAGTCTCGCTAAAACTCGAAAACCGCTGGACCGTTTTGAATTCTGTTTGTTTTGTTTCATTCATTGATTCCTAGAATACTTTACTTAAACTTTTGTCTGACGTGCTATGTAAAATTATTATTTGATAAAACATTTTTTTTTGTTTTTAAAAGAATATTAGTAATACTTATTTTAGGCATGTCTAATGTTTCCTTTTTCCCTTCCTACTAAGCTTAAATTAAAAGCTTGTATTAGGAGTGGGTGCGACAATATCCCAACGGCGGTGGGGTTTGAACCGGATACCTTGCGGATTTCAGTCTATACTTATACCGTTGAGCTATTGAGGCTAATTCGGCCAGTTTCACGTTTCGGGCAAGACAACGTCTGCCGAGTCCGCTAGTTTTATCTAAAATGCACGCATACGCCTAACTTTAACCATTCAAATTGTCAATGAGTCAACTTTTAAATTTTTATTGCGGAAGCGGTTTTATTTATCGGAAAATCTGGCAGCGCCGATCGCCAGTTCTAACACAGTCGTGACCTTTGTTAGAAAAATGACAAAAAAATAGCAAAATTATATATACAACTGAAATCTCTCTCCACGGTCATTGCTGAAGATCGTGGTCCTGGCGTTATTCTAGCTTCGAGTGAATAGAAATGAAATAAATAATTAAATATTTATATTACTGCTAATCACACCCGTACTATAAAGTACTGAAAACTATAAATCAGTTTTAACAATTTAAAAACAATTATGATAAAATACTTTTACTTTAAAAATGACAAAGGTCAATTTAGGTAAAAAGCAGGCAAGTGCGAGTCAGACTCGCGCACTAAAGGTTCTGTAACATCACGCAATGCTTTACTGAGCTAATTTTAAGATTTATACTTTTCATAAGTTTTTTTTCTAAAAAAATTACGATTTTCGGACTTTTTTCTAGACATGTACTTCTGGATGTACCTTATATGGGACATGTGACATAAATGACCCATATCTTTATATTGTGTACACTTAGAGAGTTGATTTTATTACAGTTTCAAGGGACCGCAGATCCCAAAACTTGGTATTAATTTCGACTTAAACGCGTTCCTGAGAAAAAGGGTCTTCACAGGCTGACAGAAGGACAACAAACCAACAAAGTGATCTTATAAGAATCGACAGATAGAAGGACAAGGTAGTGATTTTATAAGGGTTTTTTTTTCTTTCTTTTAGGTATGGAACCCTAAAAATAACGGAAATACGTAATTAAGTAAACTTTTACTAAGAAAAAGGTCACAATCTTGATTTGATCACAAGTACCGAAAGGAAAATTGCAAAATACAATTAAAATATCCTATAAACACGGTTTTATTGAAACTATTAAATTCGTAGTTAATTTCAAAGCTATCTGTGATTACAAAATAATCTCGCATTTTTTTTACTGCGTAGTGGTCGTTGGGTAAGGGGTATGTTCTCAAAGTATACTAGTTAACGGTCAGCAACGAGTGGCCCGCGACTGTACTGTTCTTCTTCTGAGATCCTTGCCCGACCTCTGCAAATTCATCATCAACAGCCCTTTATTTCCTTTTTCTACTAGGCCTCTCCTTGTTTGTACTACTTTACTACTTTCCCATCCTACTAAGCTTAAATTAAAAGCTTGTATTAGGAGTGGGTGCGGCAATACCTAAACGGTTTCGGGGTATGCCATGCATATAATATTCTATAGCGTATTTATTGAAATAAATGAAATTAGGGTTCCGCACAAAAAACTAAAAACCCTCATATTCGTGAATAAATTAACAAGGACGGACATATGTATAAAATGATTTACATATATATTATATTAAATGAAGGTGATTAAATTTAAAATAAAATAAAAAAACATAAAATTTTTGAAGGTAGGCAAAAAATTTTACATTATATATTACACATACAAGTGTCAACGTGTGCGTGCAAATTAATAGAATACAAAAATTACATTAAAAAATATAATTCACACTCAGTGTTGTAAAAAAAATAATTGTGAGCAATAAATCAATTTATTATAATAAAATAATAGGAAAGTATTCACATTACTTTCGTAATTTTGCTTAATTTTTAAAGGACGTAAGGAAAAAATGGTTGATAACGGTAGCAGAAGTTAAAGATAGTATGTGCAAAAAAATGAGATGACGCCTCTTTGGCATTCACGCGATTTGAAAGTATCAATTTTCTATTCCAAATATCACACTTTATACCCGTTAAGCACCGTATACATCTAATCTATAATCATTAATATTTTTTGTACACCGCTATCTGTTTCTTGAGGTCCTAATCCAATGTTTGCCTGGAAGAAATCGCTGGTGGCCTTTTGTTACAAATATTAATTTTATTTTAAATACTAGCGGATCCGATAGACATAGTCTTGCCTGTATTTAGGCTCAACTACTAACCAATCTCCTCTAAGTATTTTCCGTAAAATTTGACACTGGCCAAATGTTTTATGAAATAATAATTTAACATGACACGTCAGTCAAAGAGTCTAGTAAAAGCGTCATCTTTTAGACGTATATCGGAAATAACGACAGTTGCATTTTTGATATTTTTAAATAATTTCTGAACATTTTCTTTCTTTTTTTTCTTTGAAAGTTTCCTTAAAAAAAGGGGAATGAAATTAAACAAACGGAATTTAAAACAATCCAGCGGTTTTTCAGTTTTAGCGAGAATAGTGAACAACGATTGATTTCTATATATGTATAGATAGATTTGTTTCAATCCAGGGTGCAGATCCTTTGTAGCGGTCGACCCTTATGCTTTCACATACCACATTTCCCGCCGAACACCTTCCACCTTTGTGCCTTTCCACGTACTTATGAAGTCAAAAAGTTCCTTAGTAATTTAGATGCAACATCTATTTATATTTTTTTAACACTTCAGTTAAATAATAGGTAGTTTTTTCATTTATGACTTACATAAACGACAATGAAAAAGTTTGCAAAACACTACCAAAATAATGCAATTTTTACTTTGGTACACTGTTTTAAAAACATACCAGGTATATAAAAAGGCTAGAATTTCACAGATTTTTATTAAAATAATATTAGGAATAACTTTTAGGTATGTCTAATATTCCCTTTTCCCCTATTAGGAGTGGGTGCGACAACACCCCAACGGCGTTTGAACTGGGGCAATTGGGGCAAATGGGGTTTGAACTGGGTACCTTGCGGATTTCAGTCCATACCTTATACCGTTGAGCTATTGAGGCTCTAATATATATATATAAACGCCCTAGGATTATTTTTATTTGCAAAGGGTACAGAAATTATATTCTATTGTTACCCCTAAAAAGTTCTATTATAGATTTTTTTATTTTTATTTTCTCACAAGAGAAGAGTCAGCGTCGAAAAGAATAACCAGCCAGTGTTGGAACCTTCGCAAATTTTTATAACTTTAGAAAAATAAATTAGAGATGTTTAGTTATAATAATTTAAAATACATAAAAAAATGTACTTCTATTAAAATTTTATGGAGACAATGTGATAAAACTCTGTTAGTTATTGTCTGTCTGCGTAAAGCATAGTAAATGTATTTTGAAAATATATAATATACTTTCTTCTCTTTTAAATTTGGCAATCAACAAATGGTAAAATAAAAACAAAGAATGACCTGTAAATAGCCTTTGCTCTAAGTAGATATGTGTGAAATAAAAAAAGAACTCGACCCAAAGAGTAAATTAATTACAACAGTGCAAGTAACACATAAAACTTAGTAAATTTTTAGCTTATTATATCTTAGACTACAGAGTCATTTTCCATGCGACTGTGATCGAATACTCTAGTCTTTAAATAAAAGGAATATTAATAGAAATAATACGTCCATGACGCCATTGAATAGTCTTTAAATAAAAGTAAAATTGATAGAAACAATACGTCCATGACGCCATAGAATAGTCTTTAAATAAAAGTAATATTGATAGAAACGATAAGTCCATGGCGCCATACAATATTCTTTAAATAAAAGGAATATTAATAGAAATAATACATCCATGACGCCATAGAATAGTCTTTAAATACAAGTAATAGTGATAGAAACGATAAGTCCATGACGCCATAGAATAGTCTTTAAATAAAAGGAATATTGATAGAAACGATAAGTCCATGACGCCATCGAATAGTCTTTAAATAAAAGTAGTATTGATAGAAACGATAAGTCCATGACGCCATAGAATAGTCTTTAAATAAAAGTAAAATTGATAGAAACAATACGTCATATAATAGTGGCTCTATTATCTGATTAACTTTTTTATTTATATGTTCTAAATTAACTTTTATCCCTTCAAAGGCCTATTTGTACCTTCTCGGCACTGGTAGAATAGATAAAACTGAATTAAGGTCAGCGAATATAAAATGCTCCTATTAATATGTATGTTTTTGATTAACTTTTTCCCTTCATTGTTTTAAGTATTTTTTTTATTAAGATACCAATAAAATTGAGTTAAGATCAGTAAATATAAAATCGTTTGAAATTATTTGTTGCGGGCTAGTTTAAAGTAATTCTCTCTTCAAAAAATAGTTGAATGTGTAAATTAAATGTTCCACAAAAAAATACTGAATTTCTTATTCGACTATCGCCAGCATCTTTGTTACGAACTTAATACTTGGGTGGTTTTTTTCCGTTCGACTCAAAAAAGTAAACTCATTAGTCAAAAACATCGTCAAACATAGTGACATCATTAGTAAAAAAAGTTACATTATAACAGCAGTTTAACGTTTACTCGATTTGGCTTTCGTATCAGTATATCATTAATATTGATAATTGTTTTTATATCAACAACAAAACGAGAAATATTTTTTTATGTAATACTGGCTACATTTATATTTACATTTTAACTCAAACTAAGAATAAACGCTAAAAACATATTAATTATATACTAGGGATCGCTTTGTGGTCGAAATTTGCCAATAAGCATCCACCACCACTAATAATTAACCCATAACCTTACATTTTAGTACTATATGCTTTAAGCATATACTAAATTTCCCGCGACTACGTTTGCCTAAAATTATGTAAAAAAATTAGATTCAATTTTAGCGTGATGATTGTATACTATTGCCTTTTTTTCAAATCGAACCCGTATTTCCTGTAATTATTGCGTTCAAGTAAACAAACAAATAAACAAACTCTTCAGCTTTATACATTATTATAGATATTGCTAAATTAAATGTATAATGTAGCCGCCGTTACATAACGAGATGGGCGTCGGTAGTCACTGGGGTGAGTACCAAATGCTCGTTTACCTCTTGTTAAATAAAAAAAAATAGAAGCCTTTCATCTCTTCTTAATCTCTTTGCCATAATTAGTGTAATCTCTTCGTCTAATCATACCAAAATCTAATCATTTCTAACAATTCAAAATTGAACAACGGCCTTCTGATTTAATAGACGGACCGGCTGGAGTGTTTAACGACATCCATCGATAAATGCACCTTTGGAAACGTCGCAGATGCGTTGCTGGTACTGATATGTAGTATACTATATTCTTCTCGTTCCCAAGTTGCCCAAGATAGTCTTAAATTTTATTTTTATCGTAAATTTTTAAACAAAATGTATTATCAATGCTATTAAAGTGTTTATTAATTAGAGGTAGCGCCATGCTTGTAGCCGAATTGGGCCGGCGCCTCCGGGTACCAGTACCTCTTTCTCACATGAGATCGGCGTGAAGTGGCGGCAATGCTGTCACGTCTAGTGGTAACTTTTATCCTGAAAAAAGTACCGTTCACTAGTAGTACTTGCTAAGCTTACCGTTCAAAAAACAAACAACACCTTAACAACACTTTAACTTGTAACAGTATCTTTATAAAGTGCAACCTCATTCAAAAAATCCTCTTATAATGTAGAGGATTATGTTAATGCTGAAATTACTTGGAAATACATTGCTCTATCTTATAATTGATGCTAGACATCGCCGGATGGTCGAAATTCCCGCACAAAGCTTTTTGCGTAAAATGAAATATATTATTCATAAAAAAATAAAATTTGTCCATTAATATAACACACGATTGTCACGACTAAGCTTTGAAATATACGTGTGTGTGAGTAAAAGGTGTTAACAGTTTGGCAGTGGTGTGGCTGTGGTCTTATTTTAATAATTTAATATATTAATACTGCATATCATAAAAAAATATTAGCATTCGCACATATTCCTCTGTATGAATTACAATTGTGCCAAATTCCATACCTCATAAGAGTTGGAAGTGTCAGATTTATTCGAATTGCCTTTTTAAGATTTTATATAGGTTAGTTCTCAAATAACACTTTAAAATTCTTTGTCTCAGCAACTTTGGAACGTTTATTTAATTTTGATGGGGTTTTGGAAAATAATACAAGTACCTATTTTTATCACGAAAACTTAGGAATTCATCAAATCGGGCAAACTATGTGATAGTTTGATTTTTCTTTTTAAATACTGTGTAAACTCTTCATAACGAATCTCTAGGGACGAACCATTTTTATTCGTTATAACAAGTTTTCGTTATATGGAGACTCAGAAGAAAAATAACTAAATCTTCTATTGCAAGTATCAAAGAAACTTTTTCGTTAATATAATGCTTTTCTTTTAGAAGCCGTCTTATTTTTTTTTAAGTTGGCTTAAGACTAATTATATACAAGATGTATGTACATAGGCACCTAAAGGGTTTAATAGCTGACACTAACTAAAGACATTGTAATGTAGGACAGTAAACAACACTGAACAGTCACGCGTAGATCGATGTCGATCAATCGGGAATATTCTGATAAGCATACCTCATCAAACATCCTCTTTAACCCGGCCATATCAAGAAATCAGTTCTTGGCGGATGACTACAAACGATAAATTACCTTTTTGCTAAATAATAGAGATGTGATGAACACCGATTGAATGACCGTTTCTACTCATATTGTTTTTTCCTTGACCCCCCCCCCCTTTTTTTTTTCGCTGGGAAATGTTTTTACCCACTATCCAGTTCACAAATTATGATGATCTAGGAACATTTGCGAACGGGAGTTCCTTTAACGGGGATTATTTCCTTGACCCCTGAAAATAGCACAATAAATTTATAAGACACATCATCTGCTAGTCTACTACCTCACCATCTCCGGCTTAGTGTACCTATTGTGACATAAGAAAAAATATTCTCACTATCATTAAATTAGATGATAAAATTCGTGAGAGGGAAGTGACCACGTCGTTTCCCCCTCGTTTGTCTCAATTTAAAGCCGGAACATGGTCATTACAGAAAGCTTCAACAATCTACGTAATTCCAGTTACCGTACTCATGTAGCATAACGTGGAGTAATAAAATAAATTAAGTGTAGTTTAATTCAAGGAAAAATTGCACTATTTCCATACATACATATATAAAAACTTTTTTTTCAACTATGCTGTAATATTATCATTAATCACTGCATAACTTATCACAAAAGACGCCTTTTCTGCTTAAAACCAAAACAGTGTAGTAAAGTTGTATTAAATTACATTACTGCACTGTTTTTTATTTTCGTATAAATTTACCACAGGGTTTCATATAAAGTGCATGCATTAGATCAAAAAGATATATGCTGAACATTAAAAACCGACAGAATATATTTAAAAAATAACGAAATGGCGTGGATTCTATACCATTCTAGAACTTTGATACTACATATTTAGCAAGAAAAGTTTACAAAATGAAAACAGATTGATGTAGTTGAAAGAAAAGTAGATTACGCAGCTTGCCGTGTAATTAATGCACTCGCATTAACAAAACACTCGTGCGTTGATAACTTACTTTGCGATCGGTGCAATTGCAATCTACTATTTTTCACGATTTATATAGTTTTATTACACAACAAAGATATGATTATATACGCTACATAAGGCACTTTTATTTCAATGCGCATGTATTTTTAGTACGTACTATGAGCTAAAGGCGTTTGTAAAAATATTCAAAAATTGTTCTCCGATTTCGCTCAAAATCGTTTTTCAAATGAGTTTTTAGCATGTTTTCGTCATGTCTCTACATCTAATAGGTTGGCAATCCTATAACATTGCGGGTGAACAGACGGACGGACTGAGCGAAATTGTAAAGGTTCTTTACAGGACTGCGGAACCCTTAAAACGTTTAACATCAGAATAAGAACTATACACGACGCTAATCCACCACAATTAATTGATGTAACGAATTAAGTTAATGCGCCCGCCACAAGATGTACTTAATATATGAATTAAGCCGCTTTACATATGTTAACGATGTCGACATAGTAATTTTCTATGATAAGCTGCTAAGAGCATTAGATTGATGTGGTTTACTATTACAAAACACAAATTAAATAATACTTTAGAGATGGTTAATAATTAATATTAATATATTTAGACCTTGCTCATGAGATTACTGCCATGTGGAATGTTGAATCAGCAGACATTGTCCCGATCGTTGGTCAATGGTCTTATAGCGAAAAGCTTTAATAAACACCTTAAAAAGCTCTCGCTGGATTGTTTGGTCTAGAATCGGATAGAGAAGTATAGCTTGAGATGGCAAGTATTGTGAGGAAGTTTCTCAATCTGGAACCCTAATCACCGGTTGCTTGGGTCGTTGCCACGCCCCGGCGGTCATCTATTTCTTTTAAGTTTTTAAATGTTTGTATTTTTATATTAATATTTAAAAATGTATTTAGAGTAAGATATTTAAATAAATGATAGTAAATATTAATATTAATAGTTAATATTTAGAGATAAATCGGAACCTCCAAACATCTGTTCAAGTTCGAACTCTTCTTGGAAATTGGCTCCAGGTGAAGTTGGTTTTTCAGATGACGCGCGTTCTATCTTTTGTGTTGACTGTTTCTTCCAATTTTATTATGCTACGAAAATTACCTTCACGTTTCAGGGACTCGGAAGGTTGCCCTTCCTATAATATCCCATGACCCAGAAATTCTTCCAGACGATGTCAATTGGTTTTTAAGATTTCCTTTAACAGCCAGTTTTTAAATGTTATAGCTTCCATTACATTTTCACAATTTATTTAATCTTTATTTTTGGACTTCATTTTATATTTTTTGGTGGAATTTATTAAAAATTATATCACTGGAAATACTTTTAAAACGGGATTAACATTTACGAATATTAACGAAGACAAACGGAGGACAGACAAAGAGAGTGGCAGTATATTCTTGCCATGAAAATATGATTTTTGTATTTATTTTACCTGATTTCTCCGCTAATTATGAACCAATTTTAATGATTCTTTTTTATTTGGTAGAATATACTTCACAGGTGATCCCATATAAATGTTATCTAAATCGTTCGAGTGGTTTTTGAGAAATTAACAAAACTGTAAAAATTGTTATACATAATTATACAATCTTGGAGTTATCGTTTACTCCGAAACCTCTTATTAGAGCAGTGCGTTTAATTGAACTACCCATATACAATATGTAAATTTATTATACACTATAAAATTAAATGAATTATATTGAAATAGAAACCAAACCGCTTTAAAAAACCACCAAGGAAGGAATGTGCTTTCATACGATTTAGCTGACACCTACGGATATGTTCATGTAAACGCCATCGATTTAGCGAGGAACCTATTTGGCTTTACCCAGTCAAATGGCTTAAGTTTTACAATTAGTAGAAAGAAGTACAGATTAGATGTACTAAATTTAAATTAGGTGTAACAATTTTAAGGAACAAATTAAATACCTGCTCGTATGTTAATATTAATGAAGGTCGACGTCTTTCTGACGCCAGATCGTGGTGAAACTGCATTGCATTGGTTACAGGCCGGTTTAGCTATATTACATGCCACAATTATGCATTGTATCAAGTATTACTGTTTAATGAAAGATAATTTCGTTCAAAATCGTTACACCACCGCAGATTTCTAAGCTGCTTCTTTTAGGAAACGGATCACGAGGTTTTGACGTGAAAGGACGATCTTTTATAGCATTCTATTAAAGCAGAATTCGGTAACCTTTTGGTAGGCAAGCGCCAAATCGTTTAAAAGGAGATGCAGGCCTGCCACATTGTTAAGAATTTAGATGCAGGTGGATTACATTTGTAAAATAATTATTTGGAAATGGATGACTTGTTAACTGTTTATGTAGTTATATTTAAACCAATATTTATAATGCTAAATTATAGTACGGCAAAGGATTAGCACGCTGAAGTGGCAATGGGCTGGCCCATGGGTCGTAGAACCGATAACAATTGGGGTAAACGAGTTATTGAAACAAGACCACGTTACGTAGTGTAGGAAGCCCTCCAGTAAGGTGGAAAAATGACATGCGAAAAGTCGCTGGCAGAAGTAGGGTGCTTCAAGCTGAAGACCGGGTCAAATTGCACGATTTGAGGGAGAGCTATGTCCAACAGTGGACTATAATAAGCGGATGATGATGATGGTACTCCCGTTAGAGAGGTAACCAAGATAGATATTTGTGGAAGACCATGGAGGAGTATTATGTCCAGCAGTGGAATTCAATCTTAAAGAAGGAAGGAAGGATATTTCTATAGAGGTTGCTGGTAGTAGGTATTACGTCGGGCTCACCAATGTGGTGAGGCACGCCAAGAGGCAAAAGTGTTTGACGAGGAATGAAAGGTCGATATGCTCAACCACGTTAATAATTTGGGATGAGACATCAAGGGCAGACGTCTGTTTTTTCGAACAAACGCTTCATACAAAAACTGCTGTGGTTTAAGTTTAGTAGTCTATTATATTCAACTTGAACGTGTTCATATGATTATAATAAAGACTCCAATTTCGTGTAACATGCTTTTGTAATGCTAATTTAACCGAATCGTAGGTAAAAACTGCATTATATTATATCTTTAATTTTCAAGATGAACTTATAGGAAAGGAAGAATAAGCGTATCGAAATATACCGAAGTGACGTATGTATAACGAAATTTTGTGAACTTTACTTTTCTTAAGGTAAACGCCAAATTAATACTCGTTCAGTTCATTAATATATAATGGATTAATAAAAATAGAAATATAACAAAAGATAACCCTTATTTTTGTACCTTTACCACTTACCCAAATCACATGTAGGACAAGAGCTGAGGACACGTCAAGAGGAATTTGAGTTAACTTTCCCTTTGTTTGCGTTTTCAATGAGAAGATTTATATGTATAATACATGCCCAGATAAATAAAAGCCGATAATTACAAAGATTTGTATCAAAAGCGTATTGGTGTGCAATACATTTTTGATACAAATCGACAAAGTAAGTGACATTGCTTCCGCAGGCTAAACCTTACGACATGAAAAACAATAATATAGTACGGAATTTTATATCTTAAGAAGTTCTATAAAATAGCCAGCGATGGCATATGTCTATCTCCTACGAATAACCCACAATAACTATGATAAATACTACATAGTTATTGTGGGTTATTCGTAGACGATCGATCGAGTAACTACACATACAATACCGCATGCATCATGGGGAGTGTTCGGAGGAATTGTTCGGACTGATACCGGCAGCTGAATTTCAACCCTCATCACCTCGATGTCCCAAAGTCTACAACTGTGCGCTTTTCTAGACACTTTTTGCCTCGCACAATTTCTCTGTGGAATCAGTTGCCGGCTTCGGTATTTCCAAAATATGGTAAACTATAAAACTAAGTTTAGGTCTCTGATTTGTTACAAAATGTATAGCTTTGTTTGTTCAATTTCTGATGTTTCTAGTTTAAAAACCTAAGGCTGCATTCACACGACGTCGTGTGTCGGTCGCTATCGGATCGGTTTTTTTTTCGATTTGGTTCAGTGCATTCGGTTTTTGTCGTGTCTTACAACCGAATACATTATGATTAAACCAAATGATTGAATCAGATCTAGAAAAACAGATCTGATTAAAACCTAGACACAACGCCGTGTGAACGCAGCATAAGTTGATGCTAAAAAGATTTGGAACACGATCAATTCGCATCACAAACCTTTTATGTAAATTTTGTTTAGACAATTGGTATCGCTTTTTAAATGTAGGTATTTTATGCGATCCAATAAAGATATGAACCGAACGAAAGGCAACAATATAAATGTTTATTTATGTTTAAAAATTTGTCAATTACAAATAAACTTCACGGATGAAATCTAATCATAGAATTGCAAGATTGCTTTGCTTGATTTTCACTGTTCTTATCACTTTGTGTAATAAAAGCATTTGAATTAGCTACTTATTTTTATCATTGCTATGTACCACGTCTAACTATGTATTATAGAATATAAGCAGAGCCGATGGCCTGAACTAGATCAGCGATTCTACGTATTATTATTATTATTATTATTATTTTTTTATTTTTTTTTAAATAACCTCACTCTCTGATGCGACATATATATATATATAATATTTAATCACGATAAATCTTTTATCTTTTGTTTATTCCTCTAGAAATGTTTTGTATCTCAGTAACCTCTTGAAGGTTTATCTACTCTGAAAGAACCCTTCAAACCCGAACAGTAGTTCCTGAGTCTAGCGCGCCCATGCAACCAAACAAACTCCCCAGCATATCAGTACAGATAAACGATTGCAAATTTTTAATATCATTAAACGCTCGTGCGTCGTACCATCACGAAACTCTCGTTAACACTTAACCATAAACTAACCGATTACGTTTTTGATCTAAAGTGTGTTAATGATACAGGCAGCTTCGTTTCAACGTCCTCTATCAGCCAATCTAAAATTTATTTCAATATCTCCATCCAATACTGAGATACAGGTATTTTTAACTTTTTAACAAAAAACATATTTTAGTTAAAAAGACAAACAAATAATAGAACATCATTAAAATAACGTTTCAATATTCATCAATCACTTCATTGACTATCATTAAAGTACATAATTTGTTACTATAATGCCGTTTTTCTCGAATTATATACGGAACAAGTCGTAAATGACAAAACGTTTTTTGCGATTTTCCAAAAATCGACTTTTTCGAGTTAGGTCACTTTATGTTTAGGCGTGCGACATATAAAAGCTAAAGGTCACCTAAGAAGATATCTCGAAAGTCGCGGGATGTACAAAGTGAGAATTTGGGAACGGATTTTCGATAGGGTCAGATACTCTTATCTGGTCTAAGTACCTGTAACACGGGCATTAAGTTGTCTACCTTAGGAACAGACGTCCGTGTGTCATATAGTCCTGTATATATTTATTATTATTTCTTTCATAGATAAAACATGATAAAAGTACATCATTGTAGAGATGATAATATATTGTCATTAATTTTTCATAGTCACTTTCCATTACTGGCTCAACTAAACAATGCGTACTCAAACAATCTGGACTTGAAAAGTTATTTCAATAAAGTGGCCAAAACGTGTCAAGACACCCCCTTATATAGAAGGGTTCCATAACGCTATAAACGTATTTGTTAAATAGCTTCAAAAGTTGTCCAATTTCATTCAGAATAATTTTCCTAATGAGTTTTTAACATGTTCTATCAACATGGAAAATTTCAAGTCCCTAAGTCTAATAGTTTGGAAATGCTAGGGGGGGGTGGGGACCACCTTACGGCCAGACAGACGGATGGGGTTTTTTTTTTTTGGTGCTTTTGCTTAAGAAAGGAATCTGTAAGTCAATTGAAATGTAAGGAAATTCTTGCGATAAAAATATTTAAATTATGACATTGGTAATGTTCGTAAGTTTCCTTTTTGGCTGGCTCGATATCATCGTTTTATGTGAAATATTAATGAGATTCTTAATGCATGAGGTATACGAAACTGACCTCCCAGTACGTATAACGCAAGAAAAAGCTTTACATTTACGAAAGATACAAGAATAAATCCATTTAAATAAAGTACTATTCACCGTAGTTAAATTAAGAGAAGGTTTATGGTATCAACTATTAAATAATTTTTCAAAGTTATGCTTATATTTTTTTCAATTTATTTCTTTTGCACTCTTGTACATGTTTAAAAAAAGGAATCAGTTACTCTAGAATATGTTATAATAAACGTGTTAAAATATAAGTGTTAAAACCAATCTACAAAGTGCTTTTTATTTGAAAGCTTTGAGTAAATATCTATCTGAAAATACTACGGTTTTTTAAAAGTGTTTTATTTCTATGTTCAGCGAGAACACCAGGTGCTATAACGTGACTTGCATTACACATTTCTTATAACATGTTTCTAACAAGCTGTTAGTAGCGTTATCCTCTCTTTAGATAAAAAAAAAACTGTATCCAACTCTGTTATCGTGTTTTCATTAAAGGTTATGTGTATTAAACAATGAATTTTTAAACTAAATAGAACAGGAATTGAATAAGTTCCTTACATGATCCATTTCTTTTTGTGTCTAAGGGATTCTTCGATTAGATATTTTGCTGCAACAATATGCATTATATGCACTGTAATTAAAATTGAGTTAATTAAGGGCATTTACCGTGCATGTGTTGGATCGTAATAACGAAATAAAAATAATCTGTTTGTTTCAGTTTGTCTTTATACAGAATTATAACGCTTGTTGACAAATTTAATTCAAAGTAACTTTTTCTAGCTGACAAAGATCTGGATGATGATAACAATGATATTCTCTATTTTTTCTACCTGAAAATCTATCATTCAAAATACATCACTCTAAAGGGATCATTCTTAAGAGATTAGTCTAAAACGATAAGTGTTAAAGGATTAGACTCGATCAATCATTTCTAGTCTATCACTAGTCGCTGACGAGATAATTAGTTTGTTTTTGTGACATTTTTCTAACCGCATTGTTTAATTAATTTCTTTTTGATTAAATTATTGTTAAAATGTTATATTGTAACTGGTTATTTTTTTTTTAATTGAAATAGGATCGAATCTGCAAGAGTAGACTATTACTCTGAAGTAATATGAAAACTTTCAGACGCCTATCATTATCCAGAACTACTGTCAGAAGCTCCTTATATGTCCTTAAGACAACTAATACAAAGTTAAACGTTAACAAGTACGACAAATGTATTATAAGGTTTCATCCGTCAAAAAATAAGTTACGGATTCGGTCCCTGGATCTCCAACTATTTGGTGGCGGTGTCGTTGGTGTACTTGCAGTGCATCTATTCCACTACCGCTTCGTGTAATTTAAAAATGGAACGATCTTCTACTCCGCAACATGGCGACCAAAGAGGTAACTTATCAAAGGTTTAATTCAAATTTCGAACTGGCTTGCACATAGAAAACTGTTTATTGAAAAAAAAAAAATACTTTGGCGCGTAAAAAACTATTGTTATTAGTTGTTCGTCAACTTTGTCATTGGTTTAAAATACTTTTTCGAATAAAAGTTCTGAATTGTACTACTTAGTTTAATTTCGGTGCATTATTTGAGAAACATACTATAAAGCGTTGGCCGCAACTATGCATTGATGGACTTACGTATGTGTGCCTCGGCTTTGCCTCGGCCCACGTCCATCAATGCCTCTCTTGCTGCAGTAATGTACTATAACAAACATTTCAGGTATTATAGTCAATTCATAATAATACCTATCATATACGGGTTGGTCTCATAGTTTCCTATGACAGATAATCCACTTAACCCACCAATTAGAGGTAACGTCACGCCTGCAGCAGACATTAGACAATAGGTAGCATTATGAATGTACACCTTAAACATAATACAGTCTGCAAGTATATGCGAAAAATAAGCGGCTATTACCGTAGGTAGAATTGGAATACAAAGCAAACTTAATTACGGCACTTAATTTTGCTATGAATAACATAAAAATTCTAAGATGAAAAGAAAATATATTTTTCTTGTATGGGCACTTAAAATGGACAAATTTCGTTAAAATAAGACGACAGAAATAATTGTGTATATAAAATACCCAGTATTTTTTTCTCTTTGAGTGTGTTGTGACGCAACATACAACCTTGATTACATTGTCTTTATAACCTATTACATATTCTACATTAGAATATGTAATAGGTTAGTGGAAACTAAAAGAAATTGTACTCCGAATCCGAAGCCATGATAGTAGAGCGTTTCTGCGCTAAAATTTAAATTAATAAAACCACGGAATGAACCAGGTAAAATATTATTTTTCGGTGAAATATTTAAATTTTAGGTTTAGTTGACAAGAAGGTATAATATAAACTCGTTTCTAAAAAGTCGTAAATGACTGATAGAATCAGGCGTTACTTTGCGGAAATCCATGACATGCATGAAATACTGAACTACTTTTCTTAAATTCGCGAATGAATACGAGGGAGAATCGGTGCAATGCTGCAACCCGAAAGCTACACCACCGAATCCACTACCAAAGCACAGCACTACACTGACTTTCCGATGTGCCTCAAAGCACGTTTCGCTTCGACACCGAATCATCAGGAGATAGACTCTACAAAGGTTATTCGTAAAAGCTTTCGTAAAGATATCTATCTAGATATCGATTTCCATAGTTAAAAAACATAAGTTTTAGTTACGGAGAACTTACATCTACAATCTCTATAATATATAAAAGCGAAAGGTCACCTATTACGACCGCTCGAAAACCGCGGGACGTACAAAGATGAAATTTGTCAATGAGATAGTTTATAGTTACGAGACATTCGCTAAGGATTTTCCGATAGTGGCAGATTAAGGAAGGCGATTAAGAAGTCGAAGGGCTACCGCAAGTTTACGCGGACGAAGACGGGGGAAACAACCAGTTATACATAAAGGATACCTACTAGAAATCCATACTCACACCTGCTTCTAGCGCAAGCTTTACCAAGTGTAAAAGTAGTTAAGAATCTGAAAACCTTATTTGGAAAATAAAGTACTGCAGACTTATAATATATGTAGAATAACGTAAACTTCTAAATTAAACTCTAGACTTAAAAATTAAAAACAAAATATTAAGCAGTGTAATATGCAGCAGTAGCAGTGCAGTTGTTTCCTTGTATGGTACAAGGAAACATACTGAGTAAAGTTACTGGTTTTCAGTCGGTACCGTATGGAGGTACAGTAGGTTAGTAGAGAAATTGAAATAATGGGCATACCTATAGCATTCCTCGGTTATATGTTTCATCAAAAAGCAATATATTTTCTTGAAAAAAGTGTTGTGCTAGTTAGAGGAACATCGCGAAATATTTAGTAAAGAAACAATAATGGAAAGAAATATCACCAGCGATATATTTAAAACACCATTTTCATGAGAGTTAAGATTCTTTGTGGGTTAAGTGGGAGAGAGGCGGACTTTTGCGGTCCGTCTAACACGAATTATTAGACGATCGCGTTATACTAGTAGGTTGGCCATGATTCGCTGGAAATTAGGATTTTCCTTATTTATAATTTGAATTTATGTTTAATTACAAGAGCCAAAGGAGTTTACCTAAGCGACTACCGACGCCCGTGGACATCTGCACCATTAAGTATGCTCACAGATGCGTTGCCAGTCTTTAAAGAGAGGTTTAGACCGCCGGGAACTCTCACAAACCGAACGACATGCGACAACAATACCATCACTTGACGTAATACCACTGTCGATACTTCGCACCGATCTTATGAGAGAAAGAGGTATTGGTACCTAGACGCGCCGCGCCGGCCCAAATTGACTGCAAACCAAATGGATTACAAGCGTGGCGCTATCCCTAAATATTTACGTGTTTATGTCAATGAATTCCACCTTATAGGTAAGAAGACTCTGTTTTATTTTAATAATGTAGCTGTTAAATTATTTAATAAGAAATAATTAGTAATTTTTTAAAACTTCGACTTTCGTGAACGAAATTCATAGTTAGTATAAAACTGCTTTCCGTGTTATATATGTATTGTAAAAAGAGTTCCCGCTGTGGCAACGCTTCGTAGCGATCTCATCAAGAAGGACCCCGGATAGGTTGGAAATTAGTCGGGCAATCCTGATATAACATACGCGTGAATTTCAAAGACGTTTTTATAATAGCTTATAAAATAATATGATATTAACACGCTACTTCTAAAATAAGTAATTGTAATTCAAATGAAATCAGTAAGAATATGTATCTGGTCGTGCCAGAGATATGTTTACCCTAGTAAACACCAAAAGCATTCCTTAGGGATTTGTTAAGTTTACGAGAATTCAGGGCCCTGTCTGAAAGCGCATTACTGAAATTCTACTTTTATGTGTATCTAGACATTTTCAATTTAAAAATGTGCACAGAGTCATATTGTTTTAATCGGAGAGTCTAAAATTGCGTGACATAGATGAAGTGAACTGTGATTTTATATTGGTTTTGTTTTTAAGAATTGTGTCAAAGGATCACCATTCTATGAGTGTTTAGGTGTATTTCTGTCTTGATGGCGGTGACGGGTGTAAATGACAATTTACGTACACAATAGTTGTGCTTATGGTGGATGTTCATTTAGATTCCTTTGTTTGTGGGATTTAAATTAGGTTCGGCTGTTCATTTTAAAATTGGACACCCGTCCGCCCATTGTGTTGTGATTTATGGTCACTCCACAATGTTAGTGGCTTGAATTTAGTTATTTCAATTTATTTATTTTAAATTTTGTACTAAATTAACTTTAATCTTGTGCTAGTGTTTGACCGCGGCTTTTTTCGCGTTAATATAGACAAGCTTGACATTGTGTAAAATTCCATGATGATTAATTGAGGAAGGCTTACGGGAAATTTGGCATAGTTTACTAAAAAATATTCCTGGTATGTTTTATATAACTATTAAAAGGTTAGGTAAATGTTGGTGGTTTTTAATATAAATAAAACATCCGGAATTGTCTGTGATCGCACTATATATCATTGATTATTGTTTTCCAAAATTAATTCAAGCAATTTCAACACCTTATCTCAAAGTCTCATCTTAATGTTGTATGTTGCATACAAAGTATCACGAAATCAAGGATTCGTCTCAAAAATAAAAGATTGCAAGCGATAAAAACTTTTAAATTTTATATAACATTTGAACACGGTCACATTTTATGTTATTTTATGTATATTACTATTCTATTTAATTTAATTCTATAATTTACTATAAAAGTAATAATTTAGATCAGCTATTGAATAAATAAGATAAATTTTTCAAAAGTTTTGGTTAAAATAAAATTACCAAATATATTTTGATATATTACAATAGTCAGACAATATATATTTTCTTTTTTAGGCTTTTTTTATTACTAGCGTGCTATTCGCTCTGCTTTGGAGACTTCAAGGACAAATATGTACAAACGCTTTGAGATATGTATGACTCCGGCATAAGAAAAAAAATTTAAGCTTCTAGATTCAAAAATGTTTTATTTTTACTTACATTACATTACTTTTAGTTACATACACATTTTCGACCCACACCTCAACTCTTTAAAAATTAAATTATTATAATATTTATTATAGTAGCCCAGTAGCCTTTGTAAAACTTCGATACTTCATATTTAGCAAGGAAAGCTTAAAAAACTGAAATTAGCAGCAATATTGGTGAAGCGAAAGTATCGATCCTCTGAAGTGAGTAATTAATGCGCTCGTGTTGGTTTAGTACTCTTGCGTTCGCTCGGGCACCGAGCCTTTTAACTAATTGACGTGCAAACGACATTCGACCTTAGCGTGGCAAACCAATTTCTTGGTCGACTATACATTCTTTGGCTCCGTAGAAGATAGTCGTATCGGAAAAATTGATAAAGCGTTGTTTTAATACTTAATTCTTTTTGTTATTGTGCGAAGCAACAGTACTAGCAGCGAATATACTTATTAAAATCATACAGGGCAACCTCGATTTAACAAATCGGAGGGTAACAAGAAAATATTCGTTATATCAAATAATTCGTTTAACTGACGTTTGTTATGTTGAGGTTAGTTTGGTCTAAAATTCATTATAAAGAAGTAACCACTTTCTTCTGAAAACTCACCTTTCAATTTAAAAATTGTAGCCGATGTAAAATTCGTTAATTGGAGGTATGAATTCTTTTTCTTGATAGCTGAAAATTCGTTATAAAGAGGTTGTTCGCAAAAAATGTTCGCATTGTAAAGGTATATTTTATATTGACTCTTATGGAGTCTCCATTTTCGGGGCGCTCCGTGATCGAACGTAGCTACGATTTAA
The DNA here is from genome assembly GCA_024363005.1 of Charaxes varanes. Taxonomy (NCBI): domain Eukaryota; kingdom Metazoa; phylum Arthropoda; class Insecta; order Lepidoptera; family Nymphalidae; genus Charaxes; species Charaxes varanes. Next base: position 7,169,554 of record JANCMC010021608.1, read on the forward strand.
GTCGCTTTTCCTCCGTAACTCCCTTTGATTTGCGCTGAAATCTGCCATGCAATCGTCTGCCGCACGCCCGTACGACTTACCATATCTGATGAATAAGTGTTATATTTTTATTTATTTATGACACACAAACAGAATATGACAACACCTAAACTGACATAAAAAAAAAACTTATGGACATGCCATATTCCATAAACCATTTTTTTTTAACAAAAAAAATCATATTTTTAATTAAACTTGTTAAAGAGGCCCAAGCCCAATCAAAATTGTCTTTAAAAATAAATTAATTAAATTTATTATAAATACAAGTTTATAAAAAAATTAAATATTTTTCTGAAAAAACAAAATATTTTTCATTTTTTTAATTACACCAATATACTATTTCACCTATTGCTGTATTAAATAAGTAGTGAATGTGGGAAAATATAATTGTTTTGAAAGGTCTTAATGCCTTAATAATGCATATTTTATAAAATATCAATTAATATTATTTTATTCTTCGTAAAATGGTACCAAAAGTTTTCACTTCACGAAGTAATGTATGAATGTAACAAAATAAATGTGTAATTGTCATAAGAAAAATATAGCGCAAAAACATCTTGATTTTTGTTATTGATCGTGAAGCTACGGAACAAAGAGACAAAAGTTTTAAGGCGCTGAAATAACTGTCTATCATAATTCCACGAACGTTTAACGATCGAAAAACAACCAAGGTTTTTTTTTAAGTCCCCATATTAACTAAATCGCAAACATTTTTCACTATGGCCTAAATAAAGTTTGCAAATGTATTCCTGTTTATCAAGAATTTTGGAAAAAAAAAGGAAACAGTCTTTCTACTTGTTTTTTTAGTATTATTATTAAAAAAAATATTAGGAATACTTTTTAGGTATGTCTAATATTCCCTCTTTCCCCTCCTACTAAGCTTGTATTAGGAGTGTGGTGCCTCTCAAACCATTTTTTCCTATATTAGTCTACTCAAATCCACATCTTTTTCGCAAAGAAAGAGCCATGAGCCATTAAATGTCTTGACACGCTCTTGGCCCCTTTATTTTCAATTTAATGCTTTCTGTTTTAACGCTTTACAAGTTTTTTATGAATAGTGTTCCAATAGGAAAAGATTGATACTATTTTTGATTTTAAATGAACTTATATATGCATTGAATATATTTATATATTATAGAATAAGAGTAATTTTTTATTATAACTTTAGTAGCGATGATGTCGGTTTGGCTCCTTAATTATATCCTTTTCCAAGCATTCATAATAAAGTTTATTAACGGTTCGAAAATCTAAAGCAAACGGAGAAAAGATCACTGATTGCAGAAAAAAATTGATTCCTGTTATTAACAGTCTTCATCACGTAACTTTAATATTATTTGTCACATATCTATCCATGTTTAATAAATGATTATAAAGAGGAAAGATTTGATTGTTTAGACCAATAAAGATCATAATATGGTATCAGTAAATAACAAAACTAATGTAGATATTGAAAATATATACCAGAAAAGGTACAAGAGAAACCCATGGGAGTAATTCATTCATTTCCATAACTGACATCATAGTCATCATTTAAAGTAATTATATCATACATAAAAAGCTTACATGTAAACTGAAACTTCAGTCGGAATGATAACTTTATAAACATAAGTAAACAGATGTAGCACCCTTAGTTGAAATAAAATCTATTATGAATATATAAAATGACTAATGCATTTTTATTAAAATGCACTTTTATCAAAAGAGCTTGTAAAAGTTTACTTGAATAAAATATCATTTGAATTTAAAAGCCTATAAAAAAAACAAGATGTATTACAACACAGAAATGAATATCCTTGTAGAATTAATATATGCCATACCTGCATTCTCTAAAAAATTGACAACATATCTATTTGCCTTGAATTTATTCACAACAATGATAGTGCATATTTTATCGTATCTGCCATTATATTAAACATTACAAATTAACAAATTACTATGCGATGCTACTTTAATTATTTTTTTATTTTGTATACTTTTTTATAAATTTTATTTCTCAGGCAAAACCTGGTTATTTGGAATACCACCAGTTATCACTAAGTGTTATTCCATCACTTGTTGAGAAAGAGTAGTAGAGTCTGTGTTGTCTTCGTCCAGCTGTAAAAATTTTCTTAATATTGGGCATGTATTGAGTATGGCTGCTTTTTGTAATTGTATATATGTAAATTTACTCAAACCTAGTGTAGTAAGACTCCATATTATTAACGATTTTTTTATAATTCTATCAAGATTTTCTACTGCTGTTAAAAAGATAACGGACTTATTCGAATTCCCGTTGAATGTCTCCCTCTTTAGAGATGAAAATAATTCTTTTGCGTCCTTTAAAAGAAATGACGTAATCTGATAATGTTAATCTTAATTAAAATTTCCGCCTTCAACTCTCTGAATGACTTTTATCTTCTTAATGCAATTGTAGTTAGATGTTAAAACATTTTAACAAAGATTGATTCTATAATGTAAGGTTAATCGAGATTAACCTGTTAGTTTAAAATATTTTTAAAATCCGGTTATTAGTCCAATCATTTGGTACTTTTGCCTAGGAAGCTTTCCGTTCTGATAATTGGGAATATTTTAGATTTTGATGTGTTCTTTCCGAATTTTAACTTTACCACCTCGTATTTCTGCCTCTCGCGCCGCCATATTGGAAAAATGTCGCGTAATTGAATTGTCTTGACAATATCTTCTTTCCGACTTATTTCACAATAAAAACAGTTATATACAAAATGAAACTAGTGAATAGTTTAGGCATAGCGAAGTATATTCTAACAGGCGTTTTGCTCGTTATATTTCTGAATTGAAAAAATATTTTTTATCTATTCTATATGCCGTAACAGACGTAGGTAGATACACTATAAAATATTTAAAACATTTTGGTTGATCCAGACGCTTGTCCTGATGAGAGTGAAATTCTAGTCAATGGAACGGTTGCGTCGAAACCGGTAAGTAAAATTTTGACCCCATAGTTCAAGCACAGGCTCTAATAAATATAATAAATAAGAAAAATAAAACACTATTCTAAGGCGTGCTGGTTCCAAACTATGTATATAAAATCAATCGTTGTTCAAGCCATGCCAAATTCAAGTCGCGCTATAACTTTAAAACCGCTGGGTTGTTTTACTTCATTCAGCTCATTTCAGGGAAGATTGAAAAGAAAAGTCGAAAGATTATTTAAAAATAAATACTAAATATATAAAACAGATTTGTTCCATATTTCAGAATATAGAATGATGTTCATACTAGACCTTTTGACAGATGCTTCATATAAAATTATTATTTCATAAAACATTCATAACACTTTCTATGGAAAAGATGTAGAGGAGATTGAATAGCTGGTTTATAAGAGAAGTGTTCAATATGGACGGTTTTAATCAAACCTTTACCGGTTTCCCAATCCGAATGATGTTTATTGTTAATTTCACCCATTGCTGAAGTATCTTAGTAATAAAAGTTAAGCTATCTTGAAAAATATTTCAAATTATTAGATGCATAGTATTTAATTTAAATTTAGTATTATTTTTTTAAATCACCTGCATATCCATAAATGACACTTGACAGCATATTTACAAATTACATATGCATCACAGATTATGAATTTATCATCAGGATCACGATAATATTAATACTAGTTAGCTGATTTGAGCATTATAAGCTAAGTAATCCAAAGTTTATTTACGAATACATAAAAACAATGTTATAAAAAAGCTGTTTATCTGCTGTGGTCTAAAATATATTCACTCTTAAGTGGTATTTTTTTTTAATAAAACGAAAAACATTGATTTCTATATATTTTTACCCATGGAAGTAATAAGTTTAACATTAGCAATATTTCCTTTTCTTGACACACAGGTCCAAATACAGAAATTCGTCCAGCAATTTTTGAGTTTTAGTGACACTAACGAACAACGATTGATCTTTATATATTTGTAAAGAAGTTTAAAGCCCGAAACTGCTGGACTGTTGTCGCATTCATAAGTAACACGTTATTAAGCTTTGTTTGAAAAGAGACGAGTATTTGAAGCAATGAAGCAGCAAGAAGCAGTGAGAAATGTTACGTTATGAGTAAAAGTAACAAAGAGAATGACAAATCTAATGATTTTTGTAAAGAATATTTTTTTTAATCTTTGCCAACTTTTGATATTTGTCCTTTGTAGCATGCCTTAAATGAAATTTATTAATTATTTAAACCAAAGATCGGTAACTTTTTAACAGGGAGGGCCACATCGTTAAGAAATTAGATGTTGGGCCACGCTTGTAAAAGAATTATTTGGAAATAGGTATCAAGTTATATATTTATGTACTAGACATTTAATACCGCTTAGATATTAAAATTGTTAAATTTTAGTACATCACAACAAATAATGTGGAGCCGCTATTAAATATTTTTAAATATATTTAGAATAAGATTTTGAAATAAACAATAGTAATAATTGTGGGAAAGAACACCAAGGTGGAAGGTTTCGGCGAGGAATGAAAGGTGGGAGCGAAGGTCGATATGCTCAACCACCGAAAAGGAAGATCTTTCGTGTCCGGGCTAGTTGCAGTTGTTCATCGGAGGGTCTATATATAGTTATTGTAAGTAGAAACTTCGCTAGCGTGAGTTGGTTTGTGTGGAGATTTTCAGTGTTTGTATTGCGGTCGCCGTCATCAGTACAGCGCATCTAGTTTGCTTTGGTGTAATCTTATCCACTCGACATCATACTCATCTCGTTATTTAGCGACAGCTACATCAATAATAGTAAAAAAAGCTAACCCAGGCTTGGTGGCAAGTCCTTCGAGCACGTGCGCTGCGGCCAATGGGTCACCAGCCTTCTCAAGCACCTTCCAGAGCAAGTCCAGGAGGTGCAGGGAGGCGGGCGCGGGGGCTTGGCGCGCGGCCGCTGTCAGGTACGTGCGCAGTGACGGGGGAGGGGCACCGCTCAGGGACAGTAACTCTATTAGAATAATGCATATTTGATTAAAAAGTACACTAAGATACTTTAATTTTTATATCTTTCTAATCTGGGCCTAGCGCGAACATTCTCGATAGTTTTATTTGCTTTTAAGTTCAAAACCGAACGTGAAATGAAACTTTAACGCTACCGTTTTACATAACTCAGTTGCTACTACGAATTAAATCAGAACTCGCACGTATCGAATCCTCGACGTTACGATCATGTGAGTCGTGTAAAATGGAAGCACGAAAATTCATTTGACGTTTCATTTCGAACGTAAAAGTAAGTATAAGTATCGAGAATGTTCATGCTAGGCCCTCTGTATTCTAAATTCGAATAGAGAAAAATTGATGAACGCCGGACGCTTGTACGAAATTATGTCACGTTCTGTTATAGAGTTCCGCTATACTCACGATGTTCCGCCTGATTCGACTGTGCAGGCGAGAACGCGAAATAAGCGATAGAGAGTCACGATCGACCTAAGCGTTCGGCGTTATCACGTAAAATTATCTTCCGTTAGCCGATTTTACAGACACCGAATGTTTTTTTTAAATTAGCCTATTAGCTGGGCAAAGGCCTCCTTTCTCGGTCCACTATCCTCTTTCTTGTGCCAATCTCATCCACAACTTCCCTACGGACATTGGTGGGCATACAGAAAGCGGCAATTATAATAATTTAAATAACCGATACGATTTATGAATACTTCCTGAATAAAAATTTGGTGGTATTAAAAATAACGATTAATTAATTTACTGTATTCCATTTCACTCACCTGAGCCCAAATTCTTCGAAACCAGCCACTCGTAAACTGCCACGTGCAATAATTCGTCGACCCGACACAAACACTCCCAAACTAACTTTCTACCCTGGAAAGACGTAGGTAATTAAAAATATATTCAATAAGCAATGCTTTGTAATTCCAAATCTAATCTATATACTGATATATAAAGCTGAAAAGTTTCTTTACTTGAACATGCTAATCTCAAGAACTATGGGTCTAATTTAATGAATTCTTTCAGCGTTAGATAGCCCATTTATTCATATTCATTTATTTTCATTTATTTAATTGCACATGATTATAATTGTACATGATGCCCCGTTAGGACGTTGCAATTTTAATGGATAAATTTTATATCGAAATTATTTTATATTAGTATAATTTTATAATATATTAAAGTCGGAAGATGTCAAGAAAATTAGATAATTATAATTAATTTAATTTAATTAGCAGGATAACAAAAAAATGGATAATTTATCGAGGAAGGGAACGATATAAATAAGACTCCCTGGCCTGGCGCAAAATCCGTTCTTAGCGGACGTCTACTAACTAAAAAGTACATTCTTGCCGAATTTGCATCTTTGTACGTCTCGCGGTTTTTGAGATTCCGTGATAGATGAACTTTCGCTTTTATATATATAAGATTGTTTTATAACATTATTATTAAATAAAAAAATGAAGTACCTGATAGTTAGCATCGGCCGGCGACAGCGTGTGCAACGCGTCAGATTGAGACGACGTACCAGTACCAGAGTCTGTGCTACGTTCGTACAGTCGTTCGAGTGCATTGCACACCTCGCGGTATATCTCCATTCTATAATAAAAATTAAATAAATAAAAATTAAATGAATAAAAATTTAATAAGTAAAAATAAAATGCGACAAACTGTATTTGTGTCGAAATTTCTAAGAAATGAAATAAAAATATTGGTATAGCAAAAAACATCAGACAATATTAACAGATTAGATGTATTCCGAATTGTATAATTGTCCATTAACAGTAATAAATAATCATTTCCTTACACCCTCCATATAACAAAAACTCTATATAGCGAATAAAATGCTCGGTCTCTTGCGATTCGTTATAAAGAGTTGAAACTTTATAAAGGTTTACCTTCTATAGTAAGCTAGATGCCCCTCTCTGTCCTGTGAGGGCTGATCGCTCCTATAGTAGTACAGCGCCTTGTCTTGAGGGTCCAGTTTACTCCCGCAAGCCACGCACAGCTCTACAACACCGGTATAGAAGCCCGCCGAGACAAGCTTTGAGCATACTAGGGGAAGATTTACATTTGGGGCTACATCCTGAAAAAATTATATTCGTATAAGTATAATGCCGGAGCCAGACATAGCTTCATTTGAATAATCATGTAGTGTGGCCGGGGACTTTGTGTAACTTCACAAAGTTTTGTAGACTTTTGTAGATTTCAAGGACAAAAATGTACATACTTTGAGCTATGTCTGGCTCCGGTGTAAAAATTAGGCAGTTTTACTCTTTCAATCTTTTGTCAAGCTACTTTTATCCATATAATAATACGTGAAACAAAATCTTTCAGCACCATTTATCAAAAATTGCACAGACAGAGGAGAATTAAATTTGGCACAACTATACTAATATTTTCAAAAAAATTAATACTTTAAATTATTAAAAATAGAACCTCACGCACACTAATGTGAAACGATTTACACACATATGCATACATTTTACAATAAGACTGTGTCAAAGCTTCGTCATTGTAAAACTATTAATTGTCATAACATCATATTACGATGTTGTTGTACAAGAAATTGAAATTTAGTATGTAGTTTTAATGAAGCATATATTACGCAAATATAAATATTGTGGACAGTGTGCTAGAAATCGCCTTGTAGCCGAATTTCGACCACCAGGAGATCTCTAGTATGTGTAAATACATGTATAAATATAGATTTTCTACAGTCACACCCATTATTGTTGAATGTCTCAAGGCAATGCCTCTCTCACATTGATAGATAGATAAGTAATTTATTGCATAAACTGTGTACAATACATAGGTCTTAAATTATTATGGCAACAACAGTTTGCCATTTTAGGTGTGCAACAATTAATAATTACAGTTAATTACAAATCACTCCAAATAAAAATACAAATTCAATGACACATATCCAAATCTTTCCAGTCAAAGACAGAAATGTCATAGCAGCAACTTAATATTTTGAAAAAGAATAATATATTGTTAGAATACAATTTTACATATAAATCCCAAGATATATCCAGAATTTCAATGACATGCATGTTTATTTTTAAAGATATGTTACACAACCCTCATAGTTAATTTGAAATATGGTGATATACATTATTAGCAACGTCCAATGATTGATGATATGATGATTATAACTTTCCAATCTGATCTATCTATCAACTTTTTAGGTACCTAGTGTAATAGAAAACCCAATTTTAGGACATTGAGAAGGATTATTTAGCAGATCTGTTAGTTGCCAGAGAGACATTTTAATTGTTAAGACAAGTCACAGTTACACTATAAAGTATTAATAATAACAAATATTCTCCGGTCCCGAATAGAAAGAATTTCGTGCATTGACCTCTCACTACTTGTCTCTCTCGTTCGCGCACAAAAATATTGCCCTCTCGCTCACATAGGGGCGGACACCGTCGAGCGCACATATTGTAGACCAATATGTATATCAATAAAAATGTTTATGTTGACCAATAAAAATATTTTTGTCTCTGACAATAGGTACAAAGGTCAATGTACGAAATTCTGTTCGGCAACCGGAGTATATTACGAGTATAGTATAGTACGGCTGTCTTTCGTCATATTGTTGGTTTACATAATTAAATTCATATTTTTATTTATTTGAAAGCGGTTTATTAATTACAATGAAAAATATATATACTTTTCTTAATGTTTTTATTCTTATTTCCTTATCAATGATTTTCTTGAGAATTATCTGTGTTGTAGCTTTTTTTTCTTTATATAAGTTTCACGGGACGGTTGAAGACATAAATGTAAAAACAATAAAGTTAGTAAACAATATCAACCCCTAATGGAAATGCTAACACTCATTTTGTTTACCAGCTCTGCCATAAGTGAGAAATTATGGAAATGAAAGTAATCTTTCACGGCTAATTATTTGTTTTTCATTACGATAGACATATATATCTTTACGAACAACGCAACTGAATCCTTAACGCGAAAGCTCGCGATGGGTAGTCAGTTTTTCGATAAACGATTTAAGCTTAATAAATTCTTTATAAAAATTGTGTTATTGTGAAAAGGTGATAGCAAAAAAAATTCCCGACAAAGTTTGTTGCGAGCTTCTCAGTGGAGGGCGCGTTGGAACCCTTGTAAACTTAGCTTTTATTTCGTGATTTTGATTTATAACCAAATTCTATAATAATGATTTAAATAATAATAATACACATGACATTCATAGGTACTGTAAAATCTATTTCATTATTCAAATCAAATAGATTTTACAGCACTATTAGATACTATTGATTTTCTTTTCTTTTTTATCCGTTCCCTCATTTGCTTTCAGTTTCGCAGTTCGACACAAGAAGCAACGTTTTAACCAATCAGATTTAGCTGCTTATTCCATTGCAGCCATATATTTTACTTTTTTTTTATTTTAAGGAATACCTAAAATAGTGTGATAATTAAATCTATTTCAGTAAATTCAGCGCTAGCCTTCGCGGTTGATGTACGGGTTAAAATAAATTTTTTCTCCACTCACGGCGAATCGGACAGAGGGCCTAGTATGATCCTTTCGAACCGAAGTAACTCGACGAGTCGACTTTACTTAGGATGAAATTGTTCGTGCTTTATTCTCTAGGGAATCGTGGCCTGTATATATGTAGCTACTAGTTGTTACCCGCGACTTCTTCCGCGTATAATTAGATGAAAATTTTTGGCGTCATAATATTCGTTCCTCGATAAATAGACAAACTAACATCGATTTTTTCTAATCGGACCAGTAGTTTCTGAGATTAGCGCGTTCAAGTAAACAAACAAACAAACTCTTCTATAAACTGAGGTCTACTTGTCAAATTTCATCTTTGTACGTCCAGCTAGTTTCGAGATTTCGTGATACCTTTCGCTTTTGTATATATAGATCACAGAGATATATTACTATACGTATGCTGGCGTACAAAATTCATAATTTCTCTATGTTGCCTGTGAAGAAATATCGTACACAAAAATCCAACTTTAACGTGGAGGGAATTGTACGGAAAAAATTTTTCTTCCTAACGTGAGTAACAAAGGGAAAGTAAAAAAGAAAGTAACAAAACCACATGAACGGAATGGATTTGTTTACCCGTTTAATGTAATTCACTTGCAAAGTTTTAACGAGACATCCTGCGAGGGCGCAAAGTTACCAGCTAACCGCACTTTTTTACTTATTCTTCCCTTATTTTTTGGTATTTAAGTTTGCTTTAAAATTTTAAGTAAAAGAACACGTTTCCTTACAGATATTGACAGTCAGGCAGAGACGTGTTATTTCAGCTTTATTATCTTGCGAGCCACAGAGGATGCTGTTCGCGTGGCTGAGTTCTGGAACGGAACTGTTTGATGCGCCATCGACACGACAAGAATACGACTGACATTATTATCTGTATAATTTAATCTAATACAAGTCTATCTAGCTCAATTTAATCTGAACGTTTACATTATTATTATTTGACGTTATTATCCTATATTTCAAATGACTTGTTATAAATTTATAATTCTAATGATTTGCTCTCGTTTATTCTAATCGTAGTATTTGCTTTGTTTGACATTTATTGACATATTTTTTGTTTTTTTTTTTAAATATTAACTTGAAATGTCCTGATTGGGCTTCATGTACCATTGTGTGTAAGCAAATAATGACTAAATGATTAAATGATTCAGATTACTTATAATATAGACAAATAAAGTGATCAAGATGTGTAAAACTTCGCTAGCGTGACTTAATTTGTATGGAGTTTTTCAGCGCTTGTACTGCGGTCGTCGTCGTCCGTACAGCGCCTTTTCACTCTGCATTACCATAGGAATCGGTTGTTACATTACATTTTATTTCGCCATTCGTAGGAAACGACTTAACTCCATTACGACTGCTTTGTTAACAATTACAAATTGTATTTAACTGTTTTTTTCCTGCTTGTGAAGTAATCAATTACAAAGTTTGTCGCTAATTACTATATTGACAATTTAAGAATAATATGAATAAAGATTGAATCACAAATCAAATCAACTTCTTTGAATTAAAAACACCTTTCATAGAAATGATCATTTTGTGAGCTGAAATAAACATAGAGGCAAAAACAATTAAAAAAATTGTCAATTATGTAGTTATGGCATTTGGCAAAATAATTCTACTTCATCGTTACAAAGGGATACTGCAATTTTATTTATTTGTATACAATATGTAGTGTTAGTTATAAATATAATTAAAATTATAAAAGAAGTTGTATTGACATATCCTCATTATTTAATCTGTGTTACATGTCAATTACCACCATTATGAGCTACTTATAGGCAATCACAACATAAGTAATATTTTCTTTTAAATACTAAAAAAAAATCAAAGAAAAAAAAATGACCGATCAACAAACAAAAATTTAAAATAAACTAATAACAATTTAAATAACAACACTTTTAGCACTTAAATTAAACAATGAGAGAAACATTAAAATTGATTTAAGTAGAGTGCGTATAGTCTAAAAATGCACGCCATTCCATTATTTTAAAGTGTGAAAATAAATATTAATTGGAATACCTGTGTGTGTGCTGACTAAAAAGCCATTGACGGGCTTGCGTGTTTTGCGTCTACACACTATTTTGCATATAGAAGTGAATATTTTGGATGGGCGTGCATTTTTAGACTGAACGCGCTTTACTACCTTAACAAGGCCTTTGTCAGCCAATAAACGTATGACATAAATGACCTATCTAATCTACTACTATTAAATTTTTAAGATACGTTTACGTTCAGAAATACCGCACACGTTTTCACCAATAGACCTGACATTGGGGTAGTGCAATGATTGTTGATATTATGCAATGGGCTATAATTGTTGATATTATGCAATGGGCTATGATTGTTGATGTTATGCAACAGGCTACGATTGTTGATATTATGCAATGAGCTGTGATTGTTGATATTATGCAATAGGCTATGATTGTTGATATTATGCAATGAGCTATGATTGTTGATATTATGCAATAGGCTATGATTGTTGATATTATGCAATGAGCTATGATTGTTGATATTATGCAATGGGCTATGATTGTTGATATTAGGCAATGGGCTATGATTGTTGATATTATGCAATGGGCTATGATTGTTGATATTGTGCAATGAGCTATGATTGTTGATATTATGCATTGGGCTATGATTGTTGATATTATGCAATGAGCTATGATTGTTTTAATATTTAAAAATGTACTTAAAATAAATAAGAGTGAATATAATTAAATACTTTGGTATATAATACTTAATTAATATACTCAGATGTTTGTTGCAGTAGGAAATCACGATATAGGATTTCATAACCGGTATCTCTTAATAGTGCATACCTAATTTCTTTGTTTAAATTTGCAAATGATCACAGAGTGCTGAAGAATAAAATGATTTAAAAATCTCTCGTTAGAAAAGAAGCAATTTGAACGAAAAGTATTTTGGATGTGACAGTCTGTTTTATTTGCGGATTTAAGCAAAGTAGATTAGTTTTTCATACATGTCATAGTTTTCTGCGAAGTAATACCTGATTCTATTAGTTAGCTCTTATAATTTTGCTTATTCTTCATTCCTGATGTTTTCTTAATTTTGGTTGCAATTTTTAATTCTAGGATAAGACAATATGTTGCGCAAAGGTTTTTCAAGAGATTAAAAGCACCGTCAGTACAACATTTAATATTAATAGGGAACCATTTTGTAATTCTCAATTCAATGGCATTGGAAGGTGATTCATGTGATTTGTGTACAGCAGCTAGGAGGACAAGAGTGAATAGGTTCATTCTAGGCAAGCGCGTTCCACCGTAGACCGCATCTACACTTTATTAAGTGTGACTGCGGACAAGCGCTTGCCTATCTCCAATAAAAAAAAAATTGTCTTCTCTTATCCTTGTTATTTTTGCTTGTGTCTTTTTTGTTTCACAATTTTCTGTTGATTAGTTAAAGCGTTAAATGTAAAAATCGCTTTAGATTTAATAATATTAGTTGGTACACTTCAGCTTTCGTGTAATGAATTACTAGATTTCTAAGCACTACTATTAAATCTTCACAGTAATAAGTCTGTTTGGCGAATCCGCTTGATCCTAATTTGATTGCCATCTCTACAATGTTGAGTCTACTCTATCCTCATGAACGTCAAGGTAATTCACCATTAGCATCTGAAGACGTTTCCTAGTTACCAGCCAAATTAAATTTTCATTACTCCAGCGTACCGACCCGTGTAAATTTCTCCACGTCTACATTTGACGCTATTAAAAAAATGTCGTTGTTTTCTGTTAGAACGTTAGTTATCTTATTTCTTAAGTGTGAATTTGTGTATGTTTTAGTGATTGTTTTGTAGGAAAATAAATAAAATAAAATAAAATAAAATACTTAAAGGTATGTATTCCACTTTGGTTCCCACGATACAGGTTCCCTCAGTAATCCAGTCAATTTAGAGATATGTGTATTTGCAAAATGGATAAAATTGTTGATGAAAACATTATAAATGAAACTTGAAACATCCTCATCGATCCGAGACCTGAACAAAAGTTATTTAAGGTCAAATGTCACAAAAATTATTTTAATAAATTTTCAGGGTTTTTATATATTTGGCGTGGAAACCAGTAATTCATTTAAAAGTTTCATTCATAAGATGTCTTGTTATTAGTTTGGAATTAAATAAATTTTACATTTTCACACTATGGTTAAATTAGTTTACGTGTATCTATTGTTGAATTAAAAACAGCAATATTTACCATTTTTCTGTCTGGTTATTGATTGGCGATTTATAAGAGATCGTTTAGTGTCGTAAGGTCCTTTACAATTTTTATGACTTTCCGTAACGTTTTACGTTTACGTTTTTTTACTGAATTGTATTGCTTATTAAGATTTGATTATTGTATAAATATACAGTTTTGTAACTATTTAAATACTCAATTCTAGGTTCTACAGATGTTTATGTTTATTAAACAGATTTAACTAACTTGAACGTAAAAAAATAGAGATTTGTACAACTAGTGCTAAGTCTTAATTTTGTAATTTATTCCATTGTAAGAAATCGGATTGAACTTTGTTCGGTACGTGATTATTTTCTTCTTTCTTCTGTTGGATGGAAAAATACATTAAATATTTAAAAGTCACTCGAAAATTGGTCAATTAAGTTAAAAGTTGTAACCCGCGTGCGAACGTTCATTTGGTAATTAGCGATTGGCGCGGCGTTACTGTTAAAGCCGTCTTTAATCCCGGTCTGTCAATGAGGCCAGTAGATTCAACGATCAACACCGCGTCTTCTGATTGAATAATGGCAATAAATATTCTATGTTGGCCTTCTTGATGGTATTGAGCGTAAAACAAATAAAGAAGTTAATTAATGTTACAGGTTGGGAACAAACAAGAACAATGATGTAATTAGAGTGTTTTCCTTTATCGAAACATCGACATTCATATCGAAAGTATTGTTATATTCTCTTATATAAATGTAACTCTAAAATGATAATTATTTGGTTCAATGAATTCCATTAACTTTATAGATCGTAAATGAAGTACAATAAAGGTACTGACTTCTACGATTTTTTTTAAGTTAAATTGAAGTAACATTTTTAACAGCGTTTTACTTAACATAATTACATGACCATATTGGTATTCTATTAGCTTATGTTAAATAAATACAGATATTAAAAAGTAAAAAATGTATCATGTATTATTATAGAAACGATAAATTACAAGAACAACTATCTTTACTGTATTTCTGAGCAAAATTGTAAAAACCGTTAGATTGTAAGCTATCTTGCGAGTTTGTAAATTGTCGAAATATTGTGAACCGAATATACTGATAACAACCTATATTTTCAGCTATTATATATACCACAGATGGGCTAGTTGCGGTTATTTATGCTTTGGTTTTCATTTATTTTTTCACTTAGGCCCAGAAGAAACTTCACGAGATCGAATCAAAGAGAAATTAAGATAACGTATACATAAGTACTCTTTACTTACTTATGCTAAGTCTTTAATTTAACAGTTTCACTTCGAGTTTATAATCTACCAAAAAATTATACATTAAATTGTAAGCATTATACTAAGTTCATACTTACTACTATACTTCTAAATCTTTCCACAATTTACAATGTGGCGAGATAAATTACAATCTAACGGTTTTTACAATTTAACAGTGACATATATAACGCTTAGCTTTTTTCTTTACATTTATCTCTTGTTGTAGTCGATCTTACCATATATTCAAACGCAGGGTCCCACTGTTTTACGTGCCTTCCGAAACACGGAGGAGGTCGGATATCAAATATAAATCAGTGTTAGAATGGGTCTCCCATCTATCACCCGTTCGCAGCCAGAACAACTTAACTTAGCGATCGACTCAAATGACGACAAATGATTAGGCCACGACCTCCTCTGAGTAAATGATTTAAATTATATAAAGTAATTAAAAAATTGTTAAAGTGTCGTCTTTTGTTCAAAATCTTGATGGATACAATTCATCTTGTATAAATATCATCTTAAATAGCAATGTATAACGTACAACGCTTAAATGTAATACACCCAGAGTATGGTTTTCGGAATCCTGCACTCCCAAGTCTTAGGAAAATTATATTAGAATAGAGATTAGATATAATTAGTGTAGTACTCCGCTTTGAGCAGACACTAATTCTCTGAGCCGGCTTCATTGTGAAATTTTTCATTACTTACCTTAGTTTTTCCTAGAATTACACCATTTATTATGACTGGAAATTTCTTATTCTAGAGTCCTAACCACCAAAAATATCAATTGCAGAAGTAAATATCAGTAAACCACTGAATTTATAATCATTTTTTTCTTCTCCTTTTTATAAATAGAGTATAAGGAATATTTATTTCATTTACTAATTAATTGTATTCGTATGTTCATGAATTAATGTTGTTAATTTGTTTTATGTAGCATTAATGTAGATGCAGTAGAGATTTTTGTTCAAAATTTTATTATTACTTTTTTTCTCAATACTGCTCCCGTATATGTATAAGTTATTAAAAGTAGAAACTTTACTGGTATAGGCATATTCTCATATAATATTAGACTCTAAATGTTGTAATTACTGTTTGTTTCTCTAATAAACACAAAATAAATAAATTTTCCAGTAGATTCTCATTAACTAAGTAAGGCTGTTAAGTTTTAATAATATTCATTGTTTTAATTAATTTCCGCTCAATAGCACCTGTTACCCCTTAAATAATTCACGGAAAAACTTAACACAACATTTAACAACAATTTTAGCCACGAAATAACGAGATATAACAAAAATACTAAGGAACGTGCACACTCCTATTGACAAGTTGACAGAGAATACAAAGTTAAATCACCTTAGCGATTTAAGGTTCTCTTTAAGGCATTATTTTATGAGGGTATTTAGAGTATTTGTATAAATTAATATAACGATTTAAAATATATTAAATTACTGCATTTTTATGCATTGGAATCGTTAGAATATTTGTAAATTTTGTAATTTCTCCGGCACGTTAATTTTTTGACAAATTTTACGATGATGACCTCATGATAAGATGATGATGTTTGTTTACCTTTTGTCTCAAGAGGAAATTAATAGGATATAGACAACATTGTTACGTAGATTTTCCTTCTCTTTTCTTAGATTTCTGTGATCCTATTTAATTATTTCCATACGTTAAGGATTTCCGCAAAATAAAGACTATCAATTACAAGAGCATAGATCTCGTATTTGTCAGATTTGAAAAATCTTCTAATGTCAGATAGCCCATTTGTGGAGGAAGGTTATAGGCTATATATCATCACGCTAAAAATTTTCACCTAATTTTACGCGGACTAAGGCGCGGGTAACAACTAGTTATATATATTTAAAAAAAAACTACATTGAACATTGACAGAAATATGTCAATTATTCTACGATGTCAAAGTACCTTTGTAAACATATTTTATAAGTTCCACTTGCTTTATAATTTTTGTAGTACATAAATAAATAAAATAAATATTATAAAACGCTAGGAAAAAAAAATATTATAAAATAAAAATTGTTACTATGGTCTAACTTATATAACTATGTCATTAAATTATTCAGAACGAGCTGTGCCCGCAACTTCGTACGCGTAAAATTAGGTAAATAAAAATAGATCGATTTTAGCGTGATAATATATAGCCTATAACCTTCCTCGATAAATGGGCTATCTAACACTAGAAGATTTTTCAAATCTGACCTATTATTTTCATTTTGTATTAATATAACATTTGATTGTTACTCAATAAAATCTTTATTTAAATGTTTTCGAAAAGTACTAACACATTACCCAATTAAAAAAAAAATTCGTATAGTCAAGTTAACGAAGAGTTAATGGAAAGGCAATTTAAGCTCAAATGCTAGAAGTGTGGCGTTATCAATATTTCCGTCCACCCTTCGATCGTTGAGCTACGGATTCTTCAAAGGAGTCTGGTTTGGTCATATAAAAATAAATACACACACCAATATATATAAAAATGAATCGCAAGATGTGTTGGTAAGCGCATAACTTAACAACGTCGGGACCAATTTAACCAATTCTTCTTTTAAATGTTCGTTGAAGTCCAAGGATGGTTTTTACGGCGAGAAAAAATCGAATAATTGCCGGGAAAACCCTAAAACAGCCCTTTTCTTTTTCCCATACAAACGTTTTATATCTAAAATGTAGAGTCAATTTGAACTTATACGGGGACGAACCCTCTCTCAACTTGTCAATACGAGCGTGCAAGTTCTTTAGTATTTGTGTTATATCTTGCTATATCATGGTTAAAATTGTTGTTAGATGTTGTGTTAATTTTTTTTGTGTACTTTTTTTTTATTTTACTGTTGCCAAACAGTCATAATGAGTGCCAACCCTAAACTAAGTGTTGGGAAACACCTGTTTGTTTAAATTTTATCTTAAGGCTAAATGAATAGGGTATAGTTATATACTGTTAGAATTTTTTATTTTGTGCTAGCTTCAACTCGCGACTCTGTCGCATTGTTTTGTTCGACTTTCATACAAACTTTAAATTCCAATTTCACCCGTTTTAAAAGATTGTCTATATGCTTCTTCCAGGTCCCATCTATCTCTATACCGAAGTTCATCGAAATCAGTTCAAAGGTTTAGACTTAAACAGGTAACAGACAGAGTTACTTTCACATTTAAAATATTAGTAAGACTATGCGATGGCAAAGAATCTTAGCTTAGAAGTAGATGCATGTATATTATTAATCCTGAAATAGCTACACGTAATAAAAAATGTACAGGAGAACAAAGTAAGTTCGTCACTGTCTTTACAGGTATTATATATTTATTCAACTATGACGATGAGGCGTTGCAGCATATATATTTTTTGGTATGGGAGTGTTTGGTTTTTCTTATTTATCTTACTGATTAATGGTAAGCGTCTGATACTATTCATAGTACTTTAGAGTAATAGTCTACAAAATACATTTAAAAATAAGTTACAGTAGCTTGTATTTTTAATCAGCTTTCTCACCTGCTCACGGGTCAGCATGCACGTATTAATATGTAAATGTTTATTTTAAAAAGTAATTATGTTTAAAATGTAAATTGCTTTAAAGTTCCAAGTAGTGTCTACTTGGAACTTTAAAGGTTTCATCTTTCAGAAAAAAAGATATTTTACGGTCCTATGATCACTTTCTATTGAATTGCATTTATTGAATATTAAAATTTTATAGTGTCTTAACATATTCGGCACAATTCTATTGCAAAAATCACAAACTCTTCCCTCAAATTTATGTACATATTAATATAAACAAAACATTGTCAACAGACATCTTAATGGAAAAAGGTGGTACAGCAAATTTAAAAAAGGGATATACACTATCACTACAACTGTCTTCTGCTTGAATCTGAAATTTAAAATATCTTTTTTTTTTTCAATTTCTTTGGATTTTCTTATTGACTATGAAATAACGTGAGCCAATAAATAAGAGTATGCTATTAACGAAATATCTTCCATTCTATATATACTAGGTCAGAAAAACAATGACTTCGTCCGGCCCGAAACTGTCCCAATAATGATATTCGACGAACATCCGCCACTTCCTCCTACAGAAGACGTCGTAGAACACAAGCAATAAGAAAACCGCGGTCAACACGTCCGCATGACAAACTTTACGAGTCATTTGAACATGAGTTACTACCCCGGTTAATCTTTTCATATTAAAGGGAAAATTATACCTTAACAAAATTATACCCTATAGCACACTATATCTGTATGTACAATTCGAACTATCCAAAACAATTAATGGAAACAAGCGTTACTTTTCGGAAATTTATGACATGCATGTACAACTAAACGACTTTGTTTAAATCCGCTGATAAATACGAGGGCAAATGCCATGCTGCGACCTGAAAATCACACAAGCGAATCCACCATCAACGCACAGCCCCCATGGGCAGGATGCGTAGAACTCTCGAAATCCACCCGAAACTGCTAACTTATAGTGCCACACACGTCGGGTCCCTGGTGGATGGGAACGGCCGAGCTGCAGCATAGGCGCCTCGGAGTGTATCTGGTAGTGGTAAGATGTTCACTGGTTCGTGGACGCATGCATACCCGGTATCCTTCCGGGCGATACATGAAATTTGGCAAGGAGGTAGTTTATACTTAGCAGATTATATTACGTTTGCATGGGCAAACAATACACTCTTATAAGTAAAGCGCTTACTACTGCTACTTGAATCTTGATGTTCTGCACATAAATATTTCATTTTCTTGTGAAAGTGGAAACTGCGATGTGGTTGTTACGTGCTTTGCAAATTACTTTAATAATTTACCAGTTCATGCAATTAAGAAATATTTAAATACCTATTAATAACTGCTGCCTAATGAGAGTAGCTATAAGTATGCGTTTTTCAATTCGGACGGATCATTCGAAAATCGAGTCTACTAGAAGATACATAGCCATGAAACCCACTGTAAGTATACAACATAATTTCTACATATTGATATGTAAGAAAGATAAATTTGGAACATTGATTATAAATGGCAGTTTTGATTTGGTTTAATATTATAACATTATCTAAATAAATGTTCAGGGCTCACATTTTAACATAATTAAATAAAAGTAGAACATACTATAGCAGACGCCCCTATGGTCATATTTACTATTATTATTCAAAAATAATTATTCCGTGTTTCAACTTTAGTTTAAAAAGTTCAATATACTTCTTGTAATTGCATACCTTCTTTTTATCAATGGTGATATTGTATAGTGTTTTTTATATAATTTTTCACAAAATTTACAAAAGGTTTCTCTTACACGATTCTCAGGTTTTGGTAATCCTCATCGGTGCTGTGGTTTTGGAAGCTTATCCCCTTCCAAATACCGATTCGTATATTAATGAAGAGCTAAACGTAGAAGACGTGGTTAGAAATGCACTTAACAGTAGCCTGTTATCAGTAATGAACGTCGCTTCCCTCGGTTTAGTTCCTTCCTTGGGAGATAAAGTTGCACTTAAAGGAATTCAGGCAGTACCCAGTACAGTACCATTCAACACTGATGAAAACATTTATAAAGGTCAGCTTACGCAAAACCAGATTGCCGGCATTATAACACTTCAGAAACCGTAAGCAAACTTCTTTCGTTACAGTTCAATACTATTCCAATTTAACAGGCTGTTAAATTGTTTATTTGTGTGCTTTATTAAATCTATTTAAGATTATGCCAGACTCATCCAGAAAAAGCATGTACTTCTTACATAACATATCTATACTAATTTACGAATGTGCGAAACGAATGCAACACGTATCATTTTTCATACTTGAAAATCAAGTTAGACCGAGTTATAGCTACCTCGGATGTCGGCCTGCACGAAATAGATTGCATCATGCCAACATCTTTTACATTAAAGTTATATTTCTTAATTAAAACACTTCATACAGCTTTGTTATTATGATTAGTTTTAAATGAATATGCTTGGAATTGAAAAATCGATTTGTTACGCGTATGTTGAACTATTTATTAGTCACTTATATTGAAAATATTTGTGTTAAAGCTTGAAAATCGTACCAATTTTACTTACATTCATCGTTTTAAAGTAAAATAGAGAAGACTTAGAGATTTTTATAATATTTATTTATCATCAAATTAATACAAAAATTTTCATTTCAGATTGGCCATTACCCAAACTGGGAGTTAACTGAAGTTAAATTTCGTAGCAAGGCTGTGCTGTCCTCGTGACAACAAGTTGAATCGGCAGCTCTACTTGAAGTTATACAATGCTGATATACAATGTGCAAATCTAAAGATGGAATTACTGTCTTTGCTACTGTTATATTTGTTTGGATTTGTTTCAATTTGTGAGGCCTTATTAGAACAGTGAACAGAGCAGGAACATACATGATATCTATAATTCACTGCGCAGGTATGTAGGACTTTTTTACTGGTGGTATTATTTTGGACTCCGCATTGTTGGATGTGTTGAACATCCAAAAATGCGGAGTACTATCCAAGAGTATTCTTGGTTTAAAGTATTATTGGGAAGTCATAACCAACACATGAGGCTCTCGATAAAAAGTTTTTTGTTGTTATAAACTTCTCTGGAGTCAGATATTCCCACTGAATTAAAATTGGAGTCTTGAATATTATGTCGCTATATTGATTTCCCGTTTCATTACGTTTTTTATAAGCATTTCTATGTAAAATGTAAAGCAGATAAAGAAATAATATAGTTTAAGAAAAAAATTCGACTGAAGACTAATGTAGGTCTTGTGATGAAATAGTTCAGATTGGATATTATATGCCTATAGAAGTAAATTTTTAACACGAAAACCAGCCCTGAATCAACGTAAAAACAAAAAGAGATAATTAAATAAGTTATTAATTACTAAATGTCGTCATAGGTTTTAAATTTTCTTGTACGAGTATGATTATAATAGAGTACTCTGATGTACCTTGGTTTGTTAATTTAATTTTTAATTATTATCTTAGCAATGACTGTTAGCTCAAATTATATATAGGTACTACTAGTATAGCTCCGTTAGTATCATACTAGCGGACCTTACTGACGTCGTGCCTGGTGTACGGTCAGAAAAAAGGTCCAGTATTCACGCCATTTATTAGACGTATCCTAAGCAAAGCACTTTATGCTAAATAATTTCAACGAATGGTACTCTATTAATAACTTATATGATTACCTGATGGCCACTTCGTGCTCGAATGAAGTTTTATTTAAGTTATTCTCTAACGTAAATGGTAGGATAGAAAGTACTGCAAGTAAAAACCTATTACTTTGCTACATTCTATAGTGAAAAATTGGATAAACCTTTCCAAAAAAGACTAAAGATTGTCTACAAATTCTCTTAAATTATCTTTTTTATATTGTTGGCTTACAACAATCATATAGGTTTCAGAAAAGGGCAATTTATAATAAATATATCTGAAACTTGTTAATCTGTATTACATTTTACGGATTATTACGTCTTCTATTTATTTATTTTCGTATTTTTTTTTTGAAAACATTCAGAAAAGCATAAAATTAGTAATTGAAATGACTTCGATGGAGATACTTAATAAGTGATCATAGACGGATAAAATATCATTTATATGGAATAATAAATATATATTTTCGGCACTAGCAATGAATGCAATGGCAATTATTTTAATGCGTGTCGCGTAATAAGCAGAGTGTTTATTTGTATGTCATAAATTATGAATGATTTCGCTTTAATGCTGACCACTATGTCAGTCAATGTTTAATATTTAACATGACTACATAAAATACATTTGTTAGCATTTTTTATATGTCATCTATGAAAGTAATGACGTTATAAGCTGTTCATAAAAGTTTTAATGGAAAAACTTATATTATACTTTTAAGTACATTTAAGTAAATTTTTTTTTAAGTTTTTTTACTTGCTTACCTATTTGTTCAAGATTTAGACCGTATTTTTCTTCAATTATTTATGGCCGTAATCATAGTGGCCTTAGATTTACCCTCATCAATTTTTTACTTATGCATCCATATGTAGACATTCGTTTCGACATTTTATTATATATTTATTCATTTATTTGTACGCTGTCGATTACAAATAAATGAATAAATATATAATAAAAATATCCTGGGAAGTAAGAAGTGGTACATTTTTTAAGGGGCAAATGGGACAGGCGGTTCATATGAGTGACTACACTCCACGGATATCAAGGCGCTTGCAGATGTGTTGCGGGCCTTTGAGGAAATAGTATGTTCTTATTTTTAAGGTTCCCAAGTCGTATCGATTCAGAAATATCGAGGCTGGCAACTGATTCCATAAAGGTAGAAAAAGTTACTAGTTTCGGTAAATTACTTTACTTTTACTTTACTTTATACTTTATTGCACACACAGAAAGAGTAAACAATACAATAATAATAATAATTAAAAAACAGATTTATAAAGTGCTAGTGTAAGTAAATTACGATTCTAGGTCTGACACTAAATGTCAACTGACACTTATGATCACTCCTCCATTTTACTATAAATATTAAATTGATGATAAAAAAATGTTTTCTTATCAGGAATGATGGATTGAACTGGCTACATGGCTGTTTTGTGTACTACCGTGCCCGCGATTTGTCTCCGCGTATTTTACATTCCCAACGAAATTTTTATCCTCAAATCATTCCTAGATGCTAACAAAATTGAAGTATTGATATATACCTTCTCTTTTGGGGAATATCGTTTGTTCAATATACAGCTAAGAAACTTGTGAACCTTGCCTATACATGATTTTAGCGTAAAAACAATCAGGCTCTAGCACGAACATTTCGAACCGTTCGAGTCGTAGAGTCGACCATGGCGGGACCTTCTTAGTGGCAACGCGGATCGCATTAGCATTGATTAAAACCGTGACACGATAAAGACGTGCCTCCTGTGAGCCCAGCACGAATATTTTCATCCTAAATACAGTCGACTCTTCGAGTTCGAACGGTTCGAAACGATCGTGCTCGGGCCTCTGATGATACATAATTGTACTACTATTGTGCTCTATATTCTTTCATAGTTTTTATTAAACCTCTCTTTGTTGTTTTTGTTAATAATTTTAGTCTTTATTAACATTAAGAATTATCCAATTAAATGGGACAAAGGCCACACAGAATTGTTTTCTATGCGGTTTTTGTCCTATTTAATTGGATTTTACAGATATTTTTCGATACGGATCATTCAAACTTGATGTTTGTCAGTGAATTTCCTTGTGAAAAAAAAATTATAAAACACTATCTTAAGCCTTTTACGGAAAGCAAATTATTTTAGTGTTAACAGGTTTTGATCAATAAACCAAGGGAAATATTACGAATGTACTTTTGCGTTGTTTTTTATGTTACAAACCTTTGTGTGTACATATTATTTTTTATTCATAATGAAAAAAAAGTGGTAAAATATTTGTTGTATATGTGTTCAATAAAACATTGAGTAGTAAAATATAAATTTTTATTAACTCTGACCAATGTTAGTATACAATATCGTTGCGATATTATGTGATAAGTAAAGTTACATTACTACAATACAATCAGCAACATTATCTGTTTATCTTATATGAAAACTATAGACTCTGAATATAGGTTATATTAGTTAAAATGCCAATAATGCTTTATTAAAGTTATGTTAGTTAGAATGCCATAACGCTTTATTAAGGTAATATTAGTTAAAATGCCAATAATGCTTTACTAAAGTTATGTTAGTTAGAATGCCATAACGATTTATTAAGGTTATATTAGTTAAAATGCCAATAATGCTTTATTAAAGTTATGTTAGTTAGAATGCCAATAACGCTTTATTGGCATTTTTACTAACATAACTTTCTCAAAATATGTCCTTTTGGAACTCAAAAGGATGCTATGTACTCTTTTTAATATTAGTTTGGTACGATTAATATCCAAAAGGGCTCGACCGATTTCGATGGGATTTTAGCTGGTAGATAGCTGATGCTACAAGGACTAACATGAAGTACTTTACATTTAGAAATTCAATTAGGGATTTGCAAAAAAACAGTCAACTCTCAAAATCAAATCAATTTTCATTAACTACTGAAGCAATTTTAACAAATTTTGATCCACTCCTAATACAAGCTTTTAATTTAAGCTTAGTAGGAGGGAAAAAGGGAATATTAGTCATAACTAAAAGGCATTCGTAATATTATTTTTAAAACAATTCAAAAGAAGTTCCTTGCATTGAAGTATATTTTTTATTCCTATATGCAAAAAAATTAAATAAATTCCAGCTGATTGATATTGATACAACAGTGTAAGTACTTTTATTTGCAACTGATAGCCTTGAGTTCAATAAAAAATAAAAAAATAAATAAAAATAGCCTTTATTTCTACTAAAACCTACTTGTACAAATTTTATAAAGTTTTAAATCTTTTTCTTTTTTATGTTACAAGGAGGCAGACGAGCAGGCAACAGGCACCGAAGTGCCCACCGGCGCCCATGGCATCTGCACGACCAGAAGGCCAGCCGATGCGCTGCCGGCCCTTAATGACGGCCCTTAACAAAAACATTTTAACTAAATGACTATATTTAAATTACACTTGAAAGTCAAGTTTCCCACCGCCGTTGGGATATTGTCGCACCCACTCCTAACACAAGCTTTTAATTTAAGCTTAGTAGGAGGGGAAAAAGGGAATATTAGACATACCTAAAAAATATTATTTATTAGGCTATTTTACAAGTAAATAATAACTCTGACTTCTAAAGTAGATAAACTATTTATAGGGTTTCGTAGGACACAAAGAACCCTTATAGTTGCGCTCATTCCGTCCGTCTCTCCGACCACGTTTAACTTCGACAATTATGAACAGAAATGCATAAAATTTATCATAGTTATGTATTGCGTAGAGATTTCATTTCTAGGATCATAAAATAATATTAATCTTACTTTTTAGGGATGATATTTTATCATTCAACCCCATCGTGTGAGGTTTCACTGTATAGCTCTTTTAAAATAAAGGCACGGTTTTACACATAGCTTTTTGTATGGGTACCATTTTCCAGTAATTGTCTTTTAAAGTGTTTTTGCATAGTGCTCCCCCCCCAGGATCGAAGTAATTCTTAAATTGGCAGATAGAGGACGTAGAAACGAAGCTGCCAGCCATTAATTGACTTATGAGTTAAAACGTAAACGGTTAATTTATGATGTATTATAAAGAATACGTTTTAGTAAGTTATGGTAAATATAAATTTTCAATTATAAGATAAATCCAACTATAATATTTCTAAATTATAAGAAATCTTATGTAAAGTATAAATCTTAAGATAGCCTGATAAAGTATTACGTGATGGTACGGAACCCTTAGTGCACGAGTCTGACTCGCACTTGCCCAGTTTTTTTTTCTTATACGTTTCCTCATAGAGTAATTAGATCTTTCAGGCCTTTGTTTAAATGATATTCTATTACAAAGTATACCCATATTATATTTACAATTTTAATAACTTAGCTCTTGTAACTTAACAAGAGGTTAAAGAAGGTACAATAATGCTTTGAACAACACGTGTTTCTAGAAAAGCTTTGTAGCTCTAGTAGAACATTACTCGCAGTGCTTGTCTTTGAAATAGGATTTGAAGAAGGTACTGCAATATTGTTTTACTATTATTTTCTTTGCTTTCACTGGTTTTACAAAGATTTACCCACTTTAATGGTTTCGAAGATAAAACACAGCACTATCTTCAATTTCCTTGGTTGTTTTTGCTTTATTAATCGTAGTCAGATTTTAAGGAACCGATTATAATATATCATTTCCATTAAATGTATTACTCTTTACTAATATAGATAGATTCTATATTATTTATTTGCTTAAACGCGTTAATCTCAGGAACTACTGGTTTGATTTGAAAAATTCTTTCAGTATTAGATAGATATTTATCAAGAACGGCTGTAGGCTTTGTGGTGCAAATAACAATAATATTAAAAATAGAACTATATGACGCACGGACGTCTAAGGTAGACAGGACTAATTGCAGTACAGATTCAGAGGCAGATAATTAAGTAGCCAACATATTAAAGTGTTTCAAGGGACTCAAAGTTTTGTCTATGGTTTTCCTACAGAGTATAAGTGGATACGACTACTCTATATTACGAATCGCATGACCTAACTCTATTAAACCTTTAACCTTAAAGGCTGAACTTAATGTAAAAATATCTAGACACATCCGACACAAATGTCATGAACCCGTGACACTTGGTGAAATACCTGGCCGTGATGCGCCTATGTATAGGAAAATATGCGGCTTTGTGATAGGTACAATATTAATGTTAAGGGCTCCTACAGACGAACAGTCCATATTATTCTATCTATTACCCTATTTTCTTTTTGTTACAAGGAGCAAAAGGCCAAGCGGTTAATAACTACCGACACCCATGGACATCTCATGTTCCCGACCTTAAAATAGGAGTTTAAATCTCTGGGAACTCTGACAAACCGACCAATACTCCTATATATCCCTTTCTAATTATATTTATTTATATATAAATAATAATAGGAATACCTTTGGTATCACATATTTGCCACACCTCCTTATAAGCGTTATCCCAGTCTAACACCAGGGTATGCTTAAATTGCAGAGGACGTGGCTGTGAGGCAAGTTTACTATATCTCGCTACACCTACTGAGGTCAAAGCTTGTATGAGGAATCAGGAATGAGTGCGACCAGCATGGTCGGCCTAGCACATCAACACTCATATTCTCATTTTTCCTCCAACTCCAATCTTGTAGTAATGTTTATTTTTAATCTCAAAGAACTTTTTATTGTGACAACAAGTAGAAATGGCTATTGTCGCACCACCTACCTGTCTTACTCTATAGCCTCAGTAGGAATGATAACAGGTATAGTACGCACATGGCATACCACCTTGCTTAAAGTTCCTTTTGTTCGTACAAATTACTGTCAAAGTTCTGTGACTTGCAACTCCATCGAAACTATAATAAAAATTTCAACGACATTGATCCTTTCTGTACCACCTAGGCTACATTTAAAAGTGAAGTAAAAAAAATTAAATACATCTCCATAAAGTTGCGCATACATACACACACACACTCCCCCCTCCCACTTATACACGCGCGCGCGCACACCTCATTATATCTATAACATATGGCAGCTGTTAAATAATAATTAACATTGTTAGTTACAGATAAAGAAACTAAGTTTCTTTTTATAAAACAGATGTAGATGTTTATTTAACAAATAAAATAAAATATAAATAAATAAAAGTAAATATACTTAAAATGTTCCTTGTGCTCTTGTAAATGTTATCACCTCAGGCACATAATACAGACAATGAGTTTATATCAATACTCGTATTTTTGTTAACTGTTGATATTAATTATAGGTAATAATATTATAGAATGAGTGAATAATTATAGTTTGCGCATTCGCTGTCGGAATAAAGGTTGCAGATTGAATGTATGACAAGCGAAATAATGTGTTCTGTTGAGAGATTTTATAGAGAAAATACTCGTTATATTTTTTATTTAATGTTGTTTGTGAATGACTTAGATGATCCATACAAAATAAATATTGATTATTACGTAATAAATAAATATTCTGATTGTAACGTCGAAATAAAATTATTTTGCTATTTACATATGACGGTATAAACGGTAATTATAATTTATTGGGTTAGGCATTTTTATCCATCTCTTTCGTATATAAGGTATATAAGCATTAACTTATTGACTCTAATTTAATATTATGTTCTAAATATGTAATATAAATGTTTATGTATCCTATAAATATCACGTTTATAGATTTCCTAAGAAAATAATGATTTATCGTAAACTACTAGATATTGAAAGATAATTCAAGACGATTACTATTATAAATTACTGGCTGAACAACAACTTAGCT
>JANCMC010021608.1:7206976-7268300 GCA_024363005.1 Charaxes varanes
ACATTTAAGTCAAAGCTCTGGGTGATTTCAGTTAATTAGAAGCAAAGCAATCACAGTTACAAACTTAGAAAACCGGAACATTTTGCGAAAATTTCTTTCGTCACGGAAACCAATTATGCTTATTATTTCCAAATACGCGGAAAATGGAACTAAACAAATGTTTTATGTTTTTACTTTTGTGCAGACCATTTTGCCGTTTGTTTTTCGAAGCACGCTAATTCTTGAAAGTTTTGTCTAGTTTTTTTGTATCCTCTTCCCACCCGTTGTTACTAGGTTTTGAGCATAAATGCATTCTGAGAATGCAAATTTTTGTCACTACAAAATTTGCATGCTCAGGAAGGGGATACAAAATAAACTAGACAAAACTTTCAAGAATTATCAAGAATATCACTGATAGAATAAAAAAAAAACAATTGCTATAAGGAACTACAACAAAAAAATAAAGTATAACTGCCACCGAGAGGACAAGGTTCTAAGCGCCCGTTAAATTTTTGGGGGCACTACGTGCTCCTGCGTGCCCTCACAAAAATCCCTGCTTATGTGGTTGCCTGCCTGGTTAAATGCAATAATTTGTCAATTGATATCTTTTATTTTGTATCCCTAAAATACTTATATTATATTTGACTAGCTCTTATCACTTGACTGGACCGTTTGCATAGTGGGCAGTCACCCTGCTTTCCCCTCTGGAGGTCACGGGTTCGATTCCCGCCTCGATTCAGAGTGTATTATCTATATGTCTTATATATATGTATGTATTTATATATTTTAAAAAATGTGTATAACAGGCGTCTGTTACCTATAACACAGGCATTAAGTTGTCTACCTTAGGAACTGACGTCTGTGTGTCATATAGTCGTGTATATTATTAATTTATTTTTAATATATTGAGCCTGAGACTGCTTAAGTCTTTCTAAGCTAAGCATAAGTTTATCACTAAACCTAATATATACTATCGTACATTAGAATTTTACTAAATGGGCGTAAAACTGAGTCATGGACACGACAATGTGTTATACGTGTACTTTATTATAGTACTAGTACAAACTCGCAACTTCGCCTACGTAAATTCAGTGATTTTGGTAAATTAAAATAAAAACTATCCTTTCTCTCAAGTTGGACCAAATTACACATAAATGTCAACTTTCATAAATATCGGTTGACTTGGTATGGAGTTCCCTGGGACTATACACACCACACTGAACTATTACATATTAAGATTTTGCTTTTGACACCTAAACATATTGGCGCTCATAAGTCTTTTCCTAATGTTACAAATTCTATGATCCTTTAACTATCGAGTTAATCGGGAACTAATTATAGATCTAGATGTCCTATTTGTCCTCGATTATATTATAAGTCTTCCGAATTGCCTCTCGCTATGGAAGCAAATAAAAGACGTATTTACGCCAAGAAAGAAGATAAAGCTACATATGAAGTTATTGACAACCAATTTCCCACGCGTCGTTTTCGGAACGTCCGCACTGCGGCTTGTGTCGCTACGAGCTTATCGATGATTAATAAATTACGAACGCTAACTCACAAAGCGCTGTCGTTTGTTCGCTGTTGTGTCTGATCGTTTTGGTTATTTATAGACACCTAATGGACCAGACTAACGATGTCTCGCCCGAATTTAGGCTCGTCTTTTACTAGCCATTTAACCAATACCTTTATGTCTTCATTAAAGGTGATATTGGGCGATTTTTTTATGAAATAATAATTGAACTTGGTACGTGAGTCAAAAAGTATAGTACGAACATCTAATTTCTGTTACTCTATAACTAAAGACCGGCCCGTTAGCGCAGTGAGCAGTGACACAGCTTTCCTCTCCGGAGGTCGTGGGTTCGGTTGCCACCTCGTGTATTATATACATATAGTGTATTATATGTATGTTTGTATTTAAATATTTCTACAAAAAAAAAGTATATTTTTGTATAACAGAAGTCTGTTACCATTAACTCAGGCATTAAGTTGTCTACCTTAGGAACGGACGTCCGTGTGTCATATAGTCTTGTATATATGTATTAAGTACTTTTTGAACTCTCTTAGAAAAACAGAAAATTGGCTACCTTTATTGATACAAAACTAATAAGATAGTAGAAAATGTTCATATATATTAAACTAGGAATCTTGCCAAGTAATAATATATAACACAGATACTATGTTATACTGATAAGCTAAAACAGGCATATGAGAATTGGCATGGCGCCACGGGTTCTTCTCGCATCTGTAAATTGTCTTGTAATTTTCTCTTACTAATGTCTATAAATCTAGAATCTAGAAATAAACCTACTGAATATGCATATAAAATTTCATAAAAATCAATCAAGCCGTTTCGGAGGAGTAAGGTAACTAATATTGTGTCACGAGATTTTTATATGTAAGATAAATAATATATTAAAAACTTTTTTTTAATATAACATTTTAAATTTTTTTACAGTGTTTAAAATTGTCAAAATTTTTATTTATTGTTAAGCATTATCACCACAGTTATAAATTTCAAATCCCATGAAGAGAAAATCTTAAGTATTTAACTTGAGATCTTGTTAAGAAAGCTTGCTTGAATATAACGTATTTAAAATGTATATTTTATATCCAATACGTTCTATAAGAATGACATTGAATATGAAAAAGAATAATTTTTATATTTCACGGCTGTAATACAACTAAATATTACATAACACGCAAGAATTACATAACCCGAAATTAGCAGATAGGATAGCAGGCAGCGCCGTCACCAGTATCACACACTGTAACCCCAAAATTAAATGTCAGGAATGATTACTTTATTGTAGCAAGCGTGCAACCATCCAATAACAAGAGATTAGTCGAACGACTAATTAAATCCTAACGGAGGCATCAGACACTGTATTGTATTAGATTTCTCGATGTTTTGAAGATGCTTACCTATAGTTTGCTGTAAATTGACTTTGTATAAAGGAAACATTCGTATACTTTATTATAGCAAGCGAATAACCATTCAGTTACAATAAACAACGCGAGCGACTAATTATATCCAAGCGAAAGTAACAAAAACTACGAGTTTATTGTATCCCGTTACTAAGTTCCTTAAAGATACTTATCAATAATTTGATGTACATTAACTTTGTATAAAAGAAACACTCGAATACTTTATTGCAGCAACCGAGCAACCATCCAATAACAAGACACAATTCGAATGACTAATTAAATCCCAGCGGAAGCATCAGAACACTATATTGTATTCCATTTTTAGGTGATTTAAAAATGCTCACAAATTATTTGCTTTACATAAGATAACCTGACGGTGCTAAAACTGGGCTATTTTAATGCGAATTTCCATGTATTAGACAAGGAAAGGGTATAAATTTAATGTAAGAGTAATTAAAAAAAAGAAATTTATATATTACAAAGGCGACAGGCCACTTCAAGCGGAATCCTGAAAAACGTATAAAGGTTATATTTCAGAGGAAGGTAGTTTAGACATCCACTAAGACCGCTTGCTTTCATAGGGCCAAATAAAGGATTTTTAGGGGCAAATTTTAATTTTACGCGGACAAAGTCGTGCGAAACAGTTAATACTTTATACTTTTTCTGCACGTTAAACAACAAACGATGTTGTAGAAATATCGCAGCAATCGCGTTAAAATCGCCCAGTTATTTTAAGTGTTATAATAGGGAAGAGAGAGGTGCATATGATATTGTTCGAATCGAACTTTCTATAGAGCAGAATCTAAAGGTTCATTAAAGTTTATACTAAAATCTGGTGCTTTAATAAATATTGATCGAGACTGCCCCACGAGACAGCCTCACGAGGCAGCCCAACGAGTCAAATTCCTTGGTAGGCAGGATGTGCCTCGCCCGATTAAAATGCACGTGCTTCAGTACGAAAAATGTTAGGCGACAAAAGTCCGAGGCTGCCTCGTGAGGCTGCTCGTTCATTCAGGACACGGCTAATCACTTATAATTGGAATCATACTTTTAGATGTGCTTTGAGAATATTATTAAGAAAGCTTTACGCCAACAAAAGTATGAAATTAAGGCTTTAGCTATTGTTTTATGGCTTTTCGTACAATGATAGCAAACACTATAAAGTTCAGCATTAATAAGTATTTTTTTTAATTTAACCTGGTTCACCGTAAATGTCCCTTCTATTGTTAATTTCGCCATGTCAATAGCGTGAACCGATTGTTATACAAAATTATCGTTCCAAGATCTCACAATTGAGACGCTAAAATTTAATACGTGCAATTTGTTGAGATGAATCTCTTCTGATTTTAGTCGTATATATGTATAGTGAACGTATGTAGAAACTTCGCTAGCGTGAGTTGGACTTCGTATGGTACGCGACAGCGCCATCTAGTATAGCTTTCGTGTATCTTTCCACTTGTTACATCATCTTGCTTCGCGTGTAGTTACTTCATTATGTAGCGGATGCTGCACTTTAATATATAAAAATCAATTAACCGATATTTTCATGAAAGTTGTCATTTATGTGTAATTTGGTCCAAGTTGAAAGAGACGATAGTTTCGGGTTTATTGAATGATTTATTTTTTAATTTTTGTCTTTTACATCTATCCTCAATCACTCACTCATAAAATCCTGCCAGGCTGGGTCTGCTAGTAATATGTCTTTTAGAATTTTATTAATTCTTAATTGTCATCGCAATTTTCGTAAAACGGTACCTAAAATCCTATTTTAATAATTTAATATCAACATCAATTTCAGCCCTTGATAACTCACTGCTGCTATATTTCACTGAATTCATATTTTATAAAAGAAAGTCACCTGCTTGATGAACAGATAAGGGTCGAAAGCCTCAGCCCAGGAGATTTGTTCGCAGTCGGCGCGAGAGCTGCACGATGAGATCACCGCAGCCGCTTCCTCCTGTTGAAAAGCATAGTTCAAATGAATCCTCAAAATTTCAATTACATTTCAGTAGTACGCATCTCGATCTTCGTAGTTAAAGATTTAATAAAAACGTACAACTAAGCAACGGGCACACGCAAATGTGATTCATTAAATTTTAATATTATCCAACAGTTCAGGTAAATTTTTGAAAATAACTCGATGATGATGAAACTTTAACAGTCGATCGGCATAAATCCTCAATAGCTCAACGGTATAAGGTATGGACTGAAATCCGCAAGGTACCCGGTTCAAACCCCACAGCCGTTGGTGTATTGCCGCACCCACTCCTAATACAAGCTTTTAATTTAAGCTTAGTAGGAGGGGAAAAGGGAATATTAGACATACCTAAAAAGTAGGCAGATAGACAAACAGATACTGTTGCAACAACAAATTTTCAATTTTCGATTTTTTCCTTTACTTGTGCTACAAGTGTGTGCTGTGCTTCTTATTGAAATTCATATTTCAATGTATGAAAAATGTTAAATAAACGGCCCAATCTTTTGATTTGATTATTTTACAGTTTTGAAGGACCGCAGACTTCAGTATTTGGTATTAATTTCAACTTCGTAGGTTTACGCGTTCCTGAGTAAAGGGTCTTAATAAATAGACATCAGACGCACAGACGGATAACAAAGTGATCCTATAAGGGTTCCTCTTTTTTCCTCTTAGGTTCAACATTCTAAAAATTATAGTCTTTAGATCCCGGAAACATTATTGGGCATAATAGTGTTAGATTATATACCAAAATAAATAAATAAATAATAAATATCAATAAATATATACAGGACTATATGACACACGGACGTCTGTTCCTAAGGTAGACAACTTAATGCCTGTGTTATAGGTTTTTTTAAATATACAGAAAATGTATCCCCGGCGCCTTAATTAAAATTAAATCAAAATTTATTTATTCATTTATTACACATTTTTTTGTAAAATCTAAAATTTCTAAAAAATATAAAATTCTTATGTCATAGTGTTTGAGTTCAAACTCCTCCGAAACGGCTTGACCGATTCTTATGAAAATTGTTGTGCATATTGGTTAGGTCTGAGAATAGGTAGTAAACTATTTTTTTAACCCATAAGTGATAAGGGTGGCCCACGCGGACGATGTCGCGAGGTACAGCTAGTATAAAATTTTGGTGATAATATATATTCAAGCCAAGTTTACGAAGGTTGCTCACGCTGCACCCTGAAGCCCTAGCACGAACCTTTCGAACCGTTCGACTTTGAAAATATTCGTGCTGGGCCCACATCGGACCCTCCTTAGTGTCAACGGAGTTACATTGGCGTTGATTAAAAGCGTGACACGATAAAGACTAGGCCCACAGGAGGCAACGCCTTTAAAAAGTGGTTTAGGCCACCAGGAACTCTTTTGGTGGGATTTTACTTCTTGTTATAAGTAGCTTATAATTTTTTTTTATTTTATTTCACTTTTGAAGCTTTTTTTTCTTGAACATCAGCCGCAGACTTTTTCATTGATCTGGGCGTCTGCCTTGTTCTCAGATAGATATAGATTTACGAGGCAATGAGGTGCAATAATAATTGCCGACGTGCATATTTATATATGTTCTAATAAGTATGCACTAATAAGTATTTTAATACAGGCGCCATAATAAGACTAACCTTCAGAGACGAAGAACTGTTGTGTACACCAATACTTAATAACCTCTCCTGTGGCAGTTACGGGCACCCACTCTCTGTAACCTTGTGTCTGCCAGTCGTATTGAACATTGCTAACTTCATCTTGGGGTAACTGTTAAATTCAAATGATATTTTATTCAAGTAGATTTTTACAAACACTTTTGAATCGTCAAATATTTTAAAAGCTAATCTGGTGTAATCCTACTATGTTCTTGACAAATTAAGGTCATTTAGTAGGTTGCCCAGGGATCTTGCTGGTATACCTCTTATCCTCACCTCTACCATGTGTAAGCTGGTTTTGTAACCATTTTTGGTGAGGTCATTTGTTAGTATGATGTTATGGTTAGAAGTAATGTAATTTATCATAACATAACAATTAATTTTTGTTTTTAAATTCAGCATTGTAGACTGAGTCTGCAAATATATAAATTATGAATTACTAGTTTGTTCCTGCCATTTTGTCTGCTTAAAATTGCAAGAGACCTTGGACTCTTTAATTTGGGGCTATCAAATCTATATCCTTTCTTAGCGAATATCTACTAAATAAAAACTACCTGCTAACTGGTACGATGATGAAATATGGCAAATATTTCATCATTCTATGTACCACAGTTGGCAACATTTGCAAAGACCTAAAGACACCCAGACTCGAGGCAGAAATGGAACCTGTAACCTCTGGAGCACAATGTAGGCACATTTTGTTAACGGAATGAAATCGACACTCGAACGCGTCTATAGGGAACACTGAACTTGAGACCCATTCTTTTCATTTTAGGCCCTTTTCATGGAGGATATTGTTATTGATAAATAAGTTACGGTGCTTATTTACACCTTTTCCCTTGCTTTCTAGAAATTCGTGTGAACCCGTAATATAGTACGATTTGCGAACAACAAAGATTTGTTATCTACCTAACTTCATGACATAATGTTGCGTGAGCATCTGCCATTTTCCGAGATGCGAACGACTCGGGTTTGCGTGACGCATGAATTTGCAATAATTTTCGGGCCAGACAGTAATTAATTTAACCTCAATAGGATAGTAACTGGGTATAGACGTCTCACATAAAATAATTTTAGTGCATTTAATCTATGTTAACAGATTTCTTGTCCGGTGACCGAGTTTTTCATAAAAACAAGGAGATGAATGCCGTGAATTAATTGCTGAGAAATGTTAAATAGCATCAGGGGAGATTTTTGATCGTAATAGTTTAATTTGCAAACGTGCACTTGAATTTTTTCAATATGTTGATTTCCACGGCCAAAGGAGACGCAAAACTATCCCCACGCATTCTTTTCTGACGGATTTCATTTTTTTCGGGAACCGGTGAGACAACAACGGCTTATTAAAATGGAAATTTCTAAAAGTGACATTATTTAGCACAAAAAATACATATAAATATAATAGTCTCCACGTGTGTCTCGAAAATGAAAGATTTAGTTACTTTTCCGCTCCGTTGTCTGCGATATAAATTTATCAGCTTTACGTGCCGAGTCCAGTCAGACGACTTCTTCATCTCGACATGAGTTTAAGAACTCGTCCTAGACTCTTTTTACTTCTTCTTCTTCCTCATACCCTTTTCCCAACTTTATTTGGGGTCGGGCCTTCTTGTGCGCTTGCGCCAAGATTTCTTATCTTGGGTTGTCCATTTGGGGATGTCTTTTTTCTTCAAGTCCCTTTCGATATGTCCCTAGACTCTTTTTACTATTTTCTTTGTTATCATTTCAATTTCAAGTCAAATTTTCTAAATGGAGAAATGCACTTGCGACCTGCATTTTGCGATTCACTTACACGTGTACGCGTATCTTACACGATCCGTGTCAAATCGATTACGACGCGAAAAAAGCGGATCGATCGCCGCGAATCGAACGCTTTTGCGTAACCGTGCGTCCCACTTCCAAATTTGAACGCTGCTCTGATTCCGAGATTAATGTTTCTGCACTTCCAAATCACGGTCGTCACGCGAAAACATCAACAATTTTTTTTCCTTTAAAAAAACCGTGCGATTTTTTAAGAATTCCTTGCATGGCATAGCGTCTTTGTGGAATCAGTTGCCAGCTCTGGTTAGGGCCTTCAAGCATAAGTTCAATACTCAAATACATGTTTGCGTGCTTACTGGTAGTTCAGCTATTCATGGGCGCCGGGAGCCACTCGGGTGAACCACATGCCCGTCTGCCCCTTTTTATATAAAAAGATACAATATTCTAGTACATTTCAGTTTCAGCTGCAGTTCATGATCAAAGCACGTGCAGTTCATAACCAGCGATAACATGGCACGTATTTACAGCACGGCACTCGGAAACAATGGCCCACTTAAAGCTTTGATAAACAGCCGAGTTGAAAATAAACTGACGTTCACAAATGGCGGCAACATCATCGAACGACACCTGCAGAATAAAAAGAAACGTGTCACTTACTGAAAGACTGTGATTTATATTTGGAAAATTAGGTCACTTCTGTCAAGGCATAACGAGTTTCAAAATTAATTTAAGGGTAAATGAGTTTTAAAAACGAATAAATAATTTCCTTATTTGATATATGTAAGGTATCACGAAATTTCTTGTTCTTAATTTAATGCCGGAGCCAGACAAAAATGAACTAACACTTTGAGCTATGTCTGGTTCCGGCATAAAATTACCTGACAGGAAAAGTATCCTACAGAACAGACCATAGCCAATCAATACCTTTCACTCTGTGCTGTGTGCTTCTGGAGAGTAGAGTTATACAGTTATACTCTTTTGTAATTTTAGATGACAGATTTTCGATAGATGTTCGTTATTTACGAATAATTGAATTTGCGTAAATGTGTATATAAGAAAGGTATATACTACCCTTTAGAAATGAAATATATTCTCAAAATTTTTCCACGTCTCTTAGCCGTGCGCAATAAAATATCTAGCTTATATTATTACCATTAATTACTACGATGCTAATTATAACTTCATGTATATAACACAGTTATATAACGTAAAGACGCAGGCATTTTCCACTGCGCCGTGTGTCACTGCATATAAAATCACCGCTAATTCATTATTAAGCGCACCCATTAGTATAAATAAATATATGTGGAATATTTGTATGCCTATCACTTAATAAATTCATAGAAAAATTTCCAATTTATACATACTAGAGATCACCTTTGTAAAATTTGACAATTCATATTTTTACCGTCGTCACGGCTTCGCTTTGACACTCTCTTATAGTAAAATGTATACATGTGAAATCGTTTGGCATTGGTGTGCGTGAGGTTTTATCGTAATATTTTAATGTCTTGAAATAATGCGGATTTTGTAAAAATATCAACAATCGCACACCCGCCTCTGAATGAAATATAATTGTTCATATCCCTCCGTCCGCGCAGTTTTCCTAAAATGAAATCGAAAGTTTTCGCTTCACGCATTAATACTTAGATAAAAATCTTGTGTCATCTCATGTCAAATTGTCTTTGTGAAAAAACTTAAAAAAAATTAACTATAGGAATAATGAGAAAATTAGGCATACGTTAGAAGTATTCCTAGTATATTTTATTTAAAAACACTGCACCTGAATGTAAAACAACCAAGAAAAATACATAAAACCGAAACTGTTTAAGTCAGTTGTTATTATTGTAATAGAATCGAAAGGACGAGAATCTAATGCCGTAAACCGAAATAAAAATGCAAAAGCTGGATCATTGACGTTTGTTATTGAACTTGACATTTCAAAATGGCGGTCATTGCGCTTACATATTGTTAACTAATTAGAATACAAGCATACAATGACCAGGTGTAAAGCATTAATGAATAAATTGTTAACTCTTTATTTTGTATGCATTTTATACAACTTTAAACATTTTATGTTTTGAGGGAGTTATCATTTCGTTAATATCAGATTTATAACCATTGCTTACATAATTCAAACTTTCGAACACTATTTCACAAACCTTTGGTTTTTAGAAAGAAATGCACCGTCATAATTTATCTTCATGCAAAATTTTATACTGATCGATTTTAGCATGTAGGTAACAAATATCCCAACGGTAATCTATTATGATGTCTTTGAAGAATAACTCTACGAAAAGAAGAAAATCTGAGATTTATTGCATTTGCAATATTAATATAGGAGCTACATGGAGTTGTTAACTATCTTACGTATAACTTATTGTAAAGCCGCGATAAAAATTAATGGTCGGTGAATATTCATTTATATATGTGAGTGTCTGATTTTTTTCAAAATAACTTTTTTTAATATTTAACATGTTTTAATTTTTTTTTACGTTGAAACGTTCAACGGGCTAGGTTTGCATAAACCGAAGTACCCGTTTTCGGACGTATTTTCCACTTTATGAATGTTTTTTTTTAAGATATGTAATATCTCAAATAGTTTTTTTTGATATATAGATATTTTTTAGATATGGTGGATTTTTGTCGGGGAGCTTCCAACCAATAATATTGAGCGGTTTTAGTGGACTGTATTTTTATATATATTAGGTATCGCTTGGCAAAAAATCTCCCCTTTAAAGCACATGCCGGTAGTCGCGACGGGAAATACAGCTACCAGGATGAAAGGGAAATAACAAGGCAGCTGTAGAAGGTAAAATAACATGCTCGTTTGCCTCTTGTAACATAAATAAAAATAGCTTATTATGCAGTTTGGATACTTTACCCAAAAATGCATGTATATTGTTTCTTCTTCTCGAAGTTTTTGTTTGCACTCTTTACGAGTTATATTTCGTCGGGGGAGGCTGATTTCTTTTTTTAGTAGTAGCGAGCCCATGAAGAAAGAATGTTTAATTAATATGCTTTACTTTATAACAAAATAGCTTAACGAAAATAAATTAAACTCTTAAATGTGTACATTTTTTTTGGTTACTTAACTTAAAAAAGTTAAATAGTAAATTTTAAATAGCATGGGAAAATTCTAACGACTCATAGTTTATATTGTTGTTATATAATGTTTTTAATATTGCATTTATTTCATGAAGATAATACGTTTCCAAGTATATAAGCTACAATCTATGCGGACCCTGGTAATTAACCGGGATAACGCTAGGAAGAAGTTATAAAAGCATGTGAACACAAACTTGGGAATCCATGTCCATAATATCTGTAAATTCAATATTAAATTGTTTTAATTTTGTATGTATACTTTCTTTAATTTAAGGTACAAACGATTCTCAGACAAAAATGGTTAAGGTTACGTCACGAAAGGGAAAACAAGAAACAATATTGAGTGGTCTTCTAAAAAATACGAGGTACGTTTTTGTTGAGGGTTTCTCAAGGAACTATTTTGGACCGCCGTTCTTTATGTTTTACAATGGTATTTTTATAATACATATTAGGTATGTGTGACGATATGTAAATTTAATCGAACTCCTATTCCAGATATGCTGTGTCAGTTAGTGCATTTAATTCTGCGGGTAACGGGCCATTTTCTTCACCTGTTTATCAGACTACAAGAGAAGGAGGTAATTTATTAAAATTTTTATCTATAATAACGATCAAAACGAAGATATTACCAGACAAGTTTCAAAATTTTTTGAGTCACTCATATTTTTCTTGTCAAGTTCAAAATGCAGTAATGTTTATTCTAACACTCACCTTCACTGCTAGTGTTCCCTCCCCTGCCTGCGAAATCTGATATGATCCTACTAGTATGGCTTTGGATGTCGTTTATAGTAAAGAAACTTATCATGTTTCTTAACTTACAATCTTTATTTTTAATATAAGTGTGTAAAAGGTGGCAATGTGATATTCTGTGATCTTCATATTCCTTTAATTTAATTTAGGGGGCAGACTTGCCTCCTAAATAAAAATTGACACAATTTTATGTATAATTATAAAGGGTTAACTTATAATAAAATTGACAAGTTTATTAAATACAATCAGCTAGAAGTTCAAAAACTAAAGTCAGCTATTATATGTTTTTTTTCATACCCATACCATATGTTATTTTTTCGTTCAAAAGTGGGTTTAGAGCAAGGGAACAAAGAGCTTGAAAAAAATATATTTCTCGATCTTTTGGTGTACACGAAACCTCCCTTTTAGTGTTTACAATAAATATCGACAAGCAAAAAAGTAAATTAAAGTTTTACCGAGTTTTTAGGTAGTAAGGTTACCGCACTCGGCTGAATCTTTGGGCATTCCGTACAAAAAATAGCATAAGACGAGATCATTCCTTATTATTTACTGTTCTTCAGTTTAGATGACGTGCATCGCTTTGAATAAGTTTCTAATAAACAAAAACTTGCCTTAGTTACAAATCAACAATTTTAGCTTAGTTTGGCCCTATAAAGAAGTAACCTCATGATAATCCACTTTTTGAGAGTTTAGTTTCTGAAGTACGTTAACTTGTTACTTAATCTTCTCGCCTTGTAATGTCATATGATTTTTAGACATTTGTATTTATCATGTGACGTTGCATGTAGTCTCCAAGTATAATCTTCTTAATTCACAGTGAAAAAATCAAATATTCGCAAGACAAAATTCCAGAAAGTTTAGCTACGAAACGGTTTCTTTATTCAAAACATGGAGACTACATACAGGAGTGACATGTCTGTATATTTAAAATGTCTGTTTTATTGTCCTTCATGTAGGCCCACCATACGTTACCACTGAGTACGGAATGTCCGATATATAAAAGCCCGTTTAACAAATAGATGATTAGCTTATAAGGTAATTATTGCGATCTGTTGCAGAGTCAGAACTAAGTTAATAAATAACGTTTATATGGCCAAATTGGCAGTTTTGTTTCTCTATCAGCCAATCTAAAATTTATTTCGATATCTCCACCCAACACTGATAGACAGCTATTTTTATCTTTTTAAATAAAATAAGTTTTTAGTTAAAAAGACAAACAAATAATAAAATATCATTAAAATAACATATGAATATCACTAATCGCTTCCGTAACCATTATTAAAATACATAATGTGTTACTATAATGCCATTTTTATCGAGTTAAAACCGGAATACGTGGCAAATGACAAAATGTTTTTTGCAATTTCCCAAAAATCAGCTTTTTTGAGTTAGGTGAGTTTATGATTGGGCGTGCGCTATGTTTGTATAGTGTAATCTATCTTGCGAGATTGTAAACTGTCGAAAGATTCTGATATTAATGTACTGTTTACAATTTAATTTATTATTTTTCGTTAAATTATATAACTGTCGAAGTGAAACTGTTAAATTATTTATTTACTTATTATGTTACGTCTACGTTATCTTATTTTTGCTTTGATTCGATTTACCGAATCTCGAATCGCGCTGTGTGATTGTCTTGGCTCATCTAACCCATCCGTGGTAAGTAGTATAGCTGAAATAATACGTTAAATTGTAAGCAGTATAATCAGTTCACAATTTTTCGACAGTTTACAATTCCACAAGATAGATTTCAGTTTAACGGTGACATATATAATAAATATATACAGGACTTTATGACACACGGACCTCTGTTCCTAGGGTAGACAGCTTAATGCCTTTGTTATAAGCAACAGCCGCCTGTTATACACATTTTTTTTTATAAGTCTGTTTCTTTGCTATGTATACAATTTTGGCGAATTCGTGCCCTACGCCAGGCGATTTGTCGTTTTTATTTACAAGCAGTACTTTCTTCACCTTTATTTTTTCATTTATTAATTATGAAGAAATGATGATGAGTTATTAGACGATGTCTATAATTTGCTAATATTTTTGAAAAAACTTGGAAGAATTTCGATAGGTAACGTAACCAAATACTCAACCAAATAATTAACGCATTTCCTTTCCCTATCAGAACGTATTGATAAATTATGTTTTTTATTTGATTTATAAATCTGATACCAAATAAATTTTAAATTAACAATAAATCATATTTCGGATTTTGTCGCCATAGGAAAAGGGTCTCCTAAGAAACCTAATCAGGCTAGAAAGTTTTGCTATTTTCTTCAGCTTAATTTCATTACAAGACCAAGGTTTATAATTTGAAATTTAAAAAATATTGGTAATGGGAATTTCTTTTTATTCTTATAATTTACACCCCAATTACCTTTCAAAGTATTAACAAATTTACACTCAATGCACTTATTGTACGAGGTTTTATTATTCAGGCGTTATAGTCTCTTTGTTACGACAATGTGTCAAGTTACTTCACAAAAGCTTGCGATATATTTTCAGATTGACAAGAATAAACTGTAAGTAAATAAATATGTACACAGCGGCAGAATTAGCGGAAGTTAAAAAAGGGAGAATGTAAAATAGTTAGTTTTATTTTGAATTAATGATTAAACATGAAACCACAATTAAATTAACAAGTTTGACATTAATTTGCAACACCGTACTTAAATTTTCATGAAACAAAAGAAACTGTACATAACCAAATGCAATGCAATTATTGTTAGATTTTGCATTGATAGAGAAACAGTTGAAAATTTTAGATATGGTTTACTATTAATTAAATGAATGTCGAACTGAATATTTCATATTCCTCTTTTGTTTGTCTTCCGCTAATTCAGCCGCTGTCTAGTACTTTCACCAAAGGATTCCTACATTATCCGTGAGGGTATTTCTAGAGAATTATAAGTGACTACATTGGTTGGCGAAAATAATTTATTAAAATCGTTGCAATTAATTAAATCACACTGTAAATTGAAACAACAATAAATAATGTAGCACTGCAAATTGCTTTGATGTATGTTCGTCATATAACACAGGAAATAGACTATACTAGAGTTCGGACAATGGCTGTGGTTTTATTGAAATATCATCGAGAATTACTTAAAACATTACATGGCAGTTTATGTATAATTTTACTATTTTCTTCAACAAGTTATAATACAGTTTTACTGTAGCCTAGATTCAGCAATTACATTTGAAGGTATACTTGTGTTATTTGAAATTACTTGTCTAATAGATGTGTTCTGTTTCATTTTTAAAGCTAAAAGATTTCGTTTCGCTTATATGCCTTTTTTATTTTTCTGTATGTCAAGGGGGAATCAAACAAGCGGTTCACCACATCGCAAGTGACTAGAGATACTTGTATAGGTATAAGCATATTTATTGAATATTAGCTTTACGGTATAAGAATGGACTGTCGCCGTAGTCGCTTCGCACAAGCTTTAATAAAAAATGTCCAAGAGCGTGTTAAGGGACACTTATATAGAAGGGTTCCGTATCTGATTCACTATAAACGTATTTATTAAATAACTTCGAAAGTTGTTGTCCGATTTCGTTCAAATTAATTTTCCTAATGAGTTTTAGCATGTTCAATCAACATGGAAAATTTCAAGTCTCTACATCTAATAGTTTGGAAATCTTAGGAGATGATCTCCTTGCGGGTGAACAGACGGATGGACAGAGCAAACTAGAACTACGCACGGATG
Source organism: Charaxes varanes (assembly GCA_024363005.1). Lineage (NCBI taxonomy): Eukaryota > Metazoa > Arthropoda > Insecta > Lepidoptera > Nymphalidae > Charaxes > Charaxes varanes. Next base: position 7,222,841 of record JANCMC010021608.1, read on the forward strand.
GTTCCTTCTAGGACTACGGAACCCTAAAAAGCTAAAATGAAGTTAACGATAATGAGAATTTTAGACCTACTCAAACGTATTCCATTTATTTAAAAAAAATACATACATATATACAATTCTTTTCAAATTAAATAGGCTATTAAGTTGTTTATTGAAGTATAAGGATATATATCGAAGTAACACGGAGTAGGTCGGATATCAAATATAAACCAGTGCTAGAATGGGTCACCCATCTATCACCCGGTCGCAGCAAGATCGACTTAACCTAGCGATCAACTCAAACGCCGACTGTTGATTAGGCCACGACCTCCTCTATCTGATATAAAGGATTAGTACTGGGATATAAATTAAAACACTTCGTTATTTATAAAATTATATTATTTTTAAATAAAGAATATAAAACAGACGTAATAATTGGCAGTTAATCTCAAAAAAAAATATAATCTAATTGAATACACGAAAAAAATAGAAATCAATTGGTATGACGTAATGAGATAATATTACTGTAATAGTTATAATCTAATTTACAGTATTCATTATGAGCTAAATTATTCTATAATTTACAGGCAGGCATTCACGCAATAATTATGTCGAGACACATAATTAATACGACTATAATAAAATTAATGTACGAAAATTAACCGTGTCGTAGAGAAGAAATGATTATATAAGTTACAATTTATTTATTTTTCATGCCAGAAAGACTTGGTAGTGAGATTATCCTTAAAATCTATGAGTAATTACAAATTTATTGCTTAGTTTTGAATTATTAGAAGTTAATACAAACATTTAGGATATATAGTTTTGCACAAGCATAATTTATGTTATACTGTTTGGAGAAGACGCAAATTTTATTTTCGAAAAATATTTACAATACAATATAATATCTAAATTTAATAAAATACATTGTTACAAATGAGGGATAATTTTTAAGGCCGACTAAAGGAATATTTGTAAAGATTTGTTTTACTGTTATAATACCGATATCTTTACCAGATTAGAATTACAACAAGGTACTACTAGAAATAATGGTTTACAATTGTAGTACTGAATTTAAATTAAGACTATATTTTGTTCTTCTTTATCAACTATGTCATATTAATTCGCGCTTCTCATATTTTATTATTTAGCGAAAACTTATTTTTATTATTAATGAGTAGTGTTAAACGTACACTTTTCATATTGTAATACTTTTTTTTTTAAATTTTATTGCCTTCTATTTCAGAAGTAATCAACATATTACAGAATGTGGAAATCTTGTGTAACAGTATAATATGCAATTTTATTCTTGGAATAGAATTTACTTTTAGTTCAATTTTAGTACATTTGTTTGCATATTCTCCCAACAGTATGTAATATTATTAAGCATTATTATGGAAATTTAGATTTTCCTATTATTCTTATATAAAAGAGCGTAAGCATACCAATTTTAATTTATGTACAAAACTCTTATTGTGCTTTTATCTTTTCTTATAAACACTGTACACTAGTGAATGTAACATTACAATATACTAAAAATTGTAAAGTTTATAATTATTATATTTCGTATATATTATATCTTCTAAACTTTGGCTGACATATAAAATAAAATATCGTCATACAGTAGAATCTAATTCATATAATATATAACCGATTGGTATTGCATTTTCATTCCATTCACTAGTGTAAAACGGACAATACGTTCAGCACACAAGAGTTCCCGAGAGATCATTAGGAAAACTTCTTTTTTTTTCTATTTTATCGAGTCCTTAAATAAATACATATCACATTTGAACACATCCTTCTGTATATTTTGTTTTACCTTAAAATAAAACCTAAATAAAACTACCTTCTGTCAACTAAATGCCTTTGTTCCCAAAATATGTTGATCCCCATTTTATTAGAAAAATAATACAACAGTTTTTATTTATCTTCTGTATTCTTAGACATGGTAGACAAATCATCCCTTTAAGATAATTCTAGAATGGAGTAGTCAGGGCCCAATTCTGTTTCTGTAGATTAGCTGGATAAAGACGCAAATCTATTACTACAGAGCGGATTTGCTTTAAAAGCATTATGAATGTTTTTAAGGTATATCTCATATTGTATAACCAAGATTAAACCAAGTTTCTTACGGATTTCTACGGTCCCTCTACCAATGAGCTTTCAAGCTATTTGCATGAGGTAAAAAGAGGCGTCTATTACTTCAACTAAATAGCTACATCGGGCCCTCGTAGTAAGGAAACCGGATATTCATATTTCATTAAACATATCGCTGACAAAATATACAATAATGAATTAGGAATAAACATTCTCTAACTTCATCGGGATTATACATTTCCGACGAGTTGAAATGAGCAAAATATATACACTTTAAAGGTGCCCGTGCGGAGAGAAGATAGGAGTTGAGCTTTGTGTGAGACTATCGTGTAATCCAGATTCATCTTTTGCTATAACTGCCTCTAATATTTCAGTTTAAGAATTCCTAACTCCGATTTCCTGCACTTCAATGAAAGCAGAGATATAATGCACATCGATTGTCTTAAACTGACTGAACTTTAGTAATTCAAATATACGGCTTGACCTGGGAATGAAGATTATGAAAAATGTAACCAAACGTTCAGTTCCAGTTACTCTTAACATACTTTGGATCTAGTTCATCTCCTCTTTAATGAACAAACACAGACCACGAGTCCACTCCACATAAAACCCTATGACCACTCTTCGTTTCATCCAAATGGACAGGCAGCATAGACATAGAGCCTCTTAACTTTTAAACGGTTACAATCACCTAGCGTAAAACTACAGATACAAAATATAATTATAATATGTTAACTAATGTCATTTATTTATGGGTAACGAGCGTCATAAAATCTACTCATATTCTGCTCATTAATTATATATACACATAAAAAAATAATAATGGTGGTACATTTTTGTATTTGAATCGCAATCACATTACATTTTGGTGTAACTATTATAATAATAATTGATCATGTACATAATTTCGTAATATCTTTAATACGAAAATCGAATAATTGATATAATTGGGCTTTATTTGATATAAATCATGACCAGCAGGAAAAGTTAGCCCACTTTCCATAAATATGGACATTTATAAAAACCAAATTTAGCTTTCCTGCATAAAATATTACACTTAAAGATCTTCTATTTCGTTACGAGATCTGTACAAAATTATCTAATTACAATTTATATAAAACAGTTATCATAGACGCATACAAAATGTGAAATCGCGCGGTAATACAATCTAGAATACATATTACCTAATTGACAAATAAAAGACTTTTAATCTTACTGTAAGCATTATAATATTTTATATATAGCCAAACTCGATATTCTCATCTTGGCACAAACCCTTATCGAAGCGGACTACAACTTATGCTATGATATTACAAAATAAAAAAAAAATATTAAAAAAAAATTAATATAATGAGATCAAAAATGACAAAGTTTTAGGCTGCTCTTCTTTGGAACAATTTATGGGGCGACAGACGTTAATCTGATTTTTTTTAAAGATTTTTGTCTCTATATAAACGTCTATACCTGGTCCATTCTAAGAAATAATTATACTTATTACATTATTTATTATAACCTTTATCAACCTCTGTATAATATTTTAACATGTAAACATTTTTCACTACAACGCACTACTACGATTATTTCAACAATATAGATTATGTTCGCGTTATATAATTCGACATACGAAAAGCGGAATGTAAATTGTCACAATTATAATACTAAAATTATAGATTTTACAATAATTATAAAGTTGCGTTCAAACCAAGCACGTTGTCAGTCGGCGGCTGAGAATACGTTTGGTTCAACCCCAACCTTATATTAAATTTACAAGGCAATATTTCGATTAAGTGTTCTAATTTAATGAATACAATTTTGTGCGTTTTATTAATTAATACCATACGTTGTTTATCTAATATTGTTATATAAAAATTATACATATTTATTATTATTACTTCCCTTTGAATGTAATCGTTTAAAAATGTGCACTCAATACATTTTCTTAATAAAGCACTACAAAACTATAATTTAACACACGGACAATGTTTTCATTATTGAACAATATTATTTACAATTTTTTTATTTTCAAAAAATGGTAGAAATTAATCTAGCACAAATATATTTTTGATTGTTTCTATATTTCTTAGTTCGTCAGTGATTTCTAAAACAAAAACTCATGCTAGAGTCGTCGTAAAAATACATATAGTACAAAAAGATTATTCCCTATTTAAGCTACATATTCCGTATGAATATAAAAGTTCTACAAATCTATATATAGGACATACGTACAATAGAGTAGATATATTTGTTTTATATTAAAAAATTTCGTGACAGCATCATAAATACAGTATACGGTACTTAGAGTTGTCTATAAAATGGATGGTTGGCGGACAGTACCTTGATAAAATTTACAAAAAAGCGTACAATAGAATATGTATTGGTTAAATATTCTCGCACGCGCGTCTTAACTGATAGGATAGTCAAGCGAAATCTTATGTCTCAGTTCATCGCTTATTGCAGAGCAGCTTCCAGCCAACCAAGCACAGAACAGCAGTACAGATGGATCCGGACAACTTGTCTGGAAGAATCGATGAAAAGATGGAACTCTCAGAGGAATCGTCCTTTTCAGAATCGAATTCTGGCTCGGGTGTGGCCGCGTCAGTCTGTAAAGAAAAAAAAAGGATATAAATCTATGTATTAACACGTGACGCGAGAGCTTTCTGTACTATACGAAAATTGCGAAGACGAAGGAGTATGGACTTTTGCATAATGAATGTTTACTAGTTGTTTCTCGCGATTTCGCCTACGTAAAATTAGGTGAAAAAGTTTAGCGTGATGATATTTAGCCTAGAGCCTTCTTCGATAACTGGGCTTTGATACAATGAAAGAATTTTACAAATCGGCTAAGTAGTTCCTAAGATTAGCGCGTTCAAGCAAACAAACAAAGCTTTTCAGCTTCATATATTATAGTATAAGATATAGAGGTGGGTGTGCGAATGCATACATTTGTATAAAGTATACATTATAAATATATTAAGTTATAAAAGTAAAACCACACGCACACTAATGACTAACGATTTACACACACATGTATACAATTTACTATAAACTGGTGTCAAAGCGTAGTCATGACGGCGACAGTAAGAATATTAAGTGGCAAATAAGCTAGAGGCAAAGGCCAGAGCCTCAATAGCTCAACGGTATGGACTGAAATCAGCAAGGTACCCGGTTCAAACCCCACCGCCGTTGGGGTATCGTCGCACCCACTCCCAATACAAGCTTTTAATTTAAGCTTAGTATGAAGGGAAAAGGGAATATTAGACATACCTAAAAATTATTCCTTTATTTCCTTTAAAAATATATATATACATAAATTTCGTTGGACAAATAATGAAAATTAATAAGTAGTTTTCAATAAGCATATGGTATGCAAATCTAAAGATTTGTGACCGAATTTTGACCTCCAGGAGATCGCTAGCATGAATAAAAATATAAATCTGTTTTTGAAGATCGCATTCGTTTGTAATCACGATGGCAGTTGAATTTAAAATTAGGCAGGAAATAAATGGAAATATTTTCGAAAACTAATCCAAAGACCAGGACTTAAATTAGTACATGATTAAATAAATAAATAAATATATACAGGACTCTGTTACCTATAACACAGGCATTAAGTTGTCTACGTTAGGAACAGGCGTCCGTGTGTCATATAGTCCTGTATATATTTATTTATATTTATTCTACTATAAAGTTAGCTTCATACGCCTTTATACCAAACTAGCTAGCTGTGCCCGCGTGAAATTAGGTAAAAAATGGATTCAATTTTAGCATGATGACATATAGTCCTCAGCCTTCCTTGATAAATGGATTATCTAAAACAGAAAGAATTATTCAAATGCGACCACTGAAATATTCTTTAATATTACATTAAGAGAAAATATATATGTCCATTACTTTCTGGTCTATGATTTTTTTTAGTTATACCCAGGTCACAATTTTACTGATTTCAAAAAATTCTATCTCAATAACTAAGCATATTTGTCACACCGGACTTCTACTCTCGCATTTGGAATGATTAACAGTATCCGTTTTTCGAATAAAAGGTAGAATATGTCCGAAAAATCTTCTCTATAACGACATATATAATCGACTAGCCCGTTAGCGCAGTGGGCAGTGACCCTGCCTTCGGCTCCGGGGGTCGTGGCTTCGATTCCCACATCGAGTCTGGGTGTATTATCTATATGTATGTATTTATATATTCCAAAAAAAATATATTTTTGTATAACAGGCGTCTGTTACCTATGACACAGGCAATAACTTGTTTACCATAGGAATAGACGTTCGTGTGTCATATAGTACTGTATATATTTATTTATATTACAATTTAGTTGTTTGTAATGCTCAACTGTAAATGTGAGAATATGGGGTTACAACGACATACTTTGGAGGTATCGATTAATTTAAAGTCTTGTTAGGAAAGTCCTTCCAGGACGAATGAAATGACTTTTAGGAACTTGAACGGTTGTTGTTTCAATATCTCAAACTTTACTGAAGAAACAACGGCGACCGCAAGCAATGTTTTCATTTTGTCATTGTTTATTTGAATTAATATCTTTGTCTTAAAAAAACATACTTTAATTTTAGCGAAATAATTAGGGTTCCGCAAAATGAAACAAATCGTAGAATTCGTGAAATGAGCCCATTCATTCATCCCAGAGAGGCAGACAATGCCTCTGCAAGTCGCCTAGTAGTCCAGTTGTCTATGGGATGATACTTTCTCCTATTTGTACTAAAAATAATCAACGCAGATGAAGTCGCGGTTTGAAGCTAGCTAGCTATAACGCGAGCTGAACATGAGATGTATAAAGTGTAGTCCACCCTTGTTCACGCATGTTAACACGTGGACACATTCGCCCAGGGCCATAAAGTAGCATATACACTGTACTAAACACCGCCTTGGCTTATATCATCAATGCCGTGTGCTTTGGAGTGTATTGTGTGTAGAGGAGGTCGTAGCTTAATTATTGGCCGGCATATGGGACGGCATTTGTATCGTTCGCTGGGATAAGTTCGAATTGTGACCGGGTGATACATGGGTGACCCATTCTGACACCGGTTTTGCAAACGTCTGACCTCCTCCGTGTTTCGAAAGGCACGCAAAACAGTAGGTCCCGATTAATATCAATGAGCGATAGGTAACCCTCCTTCCAGTGAGCTATTGACACTTAAAACTTATTGTGCATATTTTTAATATCTTGTTTTTATAATGTTAAATAGTTCTTGTTCAAGGTTAATATGACAGCATACTTCTGCAGCAAGCTTTCATTTGTAGAAGTTGTTGTATTATAACATATATCACATAAATTGTTATGTACATAGTCGCTGACAGCAGCTGTAAAACGCTGCGGTTCCTTAACCAATGTGAAAGTGCTCTTAGTTGTAGGTTTGGTTGTATTCATAAGGTCTATAGCACATTGCACAGTACACACCCCTATGTCTGGAGGCGCAGTCTGCAAAGCGATGGGCGTCCGAGCGTACAGCCGCTCGATGCGATAGAAAGATTACAAAGCTGTCGGCTGGTTCGGTACTTTTGTTTTGCTTATATTAGCATTTTTAGCGTTAACGCTAACAATGTGGAAGCACTTTTAGTTGTAGAATTAGTGGAGAGATAGGGCATAGCCGAGCGCAGTGTAGTGAGAGATACAGACAATAAGGATTGATACCAGGAGTAAAAAGAAACGTCTTATTCTTGCGAAAAAATATTTAATAATAATAAAACTCACGTCAAAGTTCAGATTACAAGAATGCGTGCCATATTTGATAGTAATTCTAAACGTTATCCTTAAATACTATCTTACACTAAGCGTTTACTATAAGGTGCCTTATACACTATATTTGTCTCACATTTCAACGGAATCACTTGCAAGTGGCGACGTATATCCACTTATTATTTCAAAGCCTGGCGACATGTCGACATACAGTTTACCTAGCTGCATAAGATGTTTCATATAAAGGTACCGTATCATCAAAATAGGGGACAATACAAAATCATAAATTAAATAGAAAACCCATTCGAAACAATTCTTCTTCTTCCTAGCATTATCCTTATTTAGTACGATCTGCTCAAATTGCAGAGGATGTGGTTGTGGGGCGTTGGAGGTCGGATATTTGAAAACCAGTTTTTTTTTTTGGAATGGGCCAAACGTCTATCAATCGGCTGCGATAAGAACAGATTAAACTTCTTTTCCTCCTCCCATTCGAGAAAAATCATATTAAGAAAATCTCAGACCAAATGAAATGTACACAAACCAGAAGTAACCCTGCCTAACGTTAGGTCTAGTCGGTCGGTTATGTTAATACAGGCATATCGCTCTCATCTCAAACCCAACCTGATATAATTTAAAACGAAAAATGCTGACTTCCCTGTTTAAAGTGTTAAACTTACTTATCAATCCTTCTTTATTTAATTTAATGTTATATACGTTATACGATAACATAACCGTTACTGTCGTAAGGGTTTTATGGGAGCAACTGAAAATTAGTGTTGGAGTGACATCTCATGTCACTCTGACGTTCAACATAGTAGCTGTCGTTTTGTAGTCGTTGCACTTCTTTACAGATAACATAAATTTTGTGACAAACTATGCCTTTCTTGGCATAGTTTTGTTTAATGTGTTTTTTTTCTGTTTTGCAATTTGTTCTCTTTTTTCCCTAATTAAGTTTAATGTTTAATTCGTTAGTCTGTACCATTTATTTGTAACTGGTGTAGTGTGGTGGCAACTACAAAGAATTGCATTTTATTTAATTTCATCTAAAGCAGAAGTGAAACGCGATTTATGAGTATAGAATTAGGAAATGAACAACAGAAGTTTGAATTAGGGTCTTTCCTATTTCTTTTCAATCCACCAGGTATTTGGTGTTCGGAAGAAGAAGAATAAAAACCCTTCTCTGTATTCCCGAAGTGTCAAATTTTTTAATTTGTATGATCTTTCAGAGGTATTTTTTAACCTATTAAAACATACCAAGTGACATTTGTCAACATTAAGACTCATGCCGTTGTTATCACACCAAGTATGCAAGCGGTCTAAGTCTTCTTGAAGTAAAGTTATGTCGTTGGGGGTGGAGATAACTCGAAAGAATTTAAGATCATCAGCAAATAGGAAGAATCTAGAATTTATGAAGCAAACGTCAATGTCATTTATAAAAATGTTAAAAAGAATAGGTCCTAAATGGGAACCCTGTGGAACTCCAGAGAGTGCCTGGTATCTGATAGATTTAAATCCATTGACAACCACCAAGGACTCTCTGTTGTCGAGATAAGATCGAAACCACTCCAATAAGTGACCCAAGATCCCATATTGAGACAGCTTATTAAGGAGTATATCGTGGGGAACCTTGTCAAATGCTTTGCTGAAGTCAGTATATACTACATCAACAACTTGACGAGAATCTACAGCAAGAGAGATAGTGTCAATGAAGGAGACTAAATTAGTAGACGTTGATCGACATTTTAAAAAACCATGCTGATGTGGTGAGAATATTTGTTTGAAGTGCCACTCTATAATGGGACACAAAAGTTTCTCAAAAACTTTGGCAAATGTTATGAGAATAGAAATCGGCCTGTAATTACTAACGAATTCAGCATTACCACTTTTGAACAAAGGGATGATTAAAGCTGCCTTCCAAGCTGATGGAAACATACCTGTAGATAGAGATTTGTTAAAAATTATAGAAAGAGGATATGCTAGTACCGAAGCACATTTGACGCTAAAAATAGAGGGTATTCCGTCTGCCCCCGCACCTTTATAAGGGTCCATTCTCTTTAAAACATTTTGAACCTCGTCAGCTGATATTGATATACTGTACAAAAAATTGCTAGTTTTCTCCGTGTATAGAGGGATGGAATCTTCACCGCACTTCTTGTCCATAGTATAAGCGGATGAAAAATATTTTGCAAATAGATTACATATTTCTGGACCACTGGAGGTTGTTTCATCGTTTACGATACGAACTCTTATTTTTTCTTTTGGACTTATAAAAAGACCAAAAGAACTTAGGATTGGACCGTAAAAGGAATTCTAGACGACTTTTATAATCTGCATAGCATGATGAACGCAGTTTTATACAGCGTTTTCTCAACAAATTAAATGATAACATGTCTAAGGGATTTTTGTTATGTTTACGTAATCTAATGCGCATTTTATATTTTTCTTTTAATAGGGATTTCAATTTGTGGGAGTACCAAGGAGGATAGTTATTTATATTATTTTTATATTTGGGGACATATTTACATATAATGTCATGTAAAACGTCATAAAAAATAGAAAGCATGTCGTTGACTGAATCGCAGTTACAGAACTTGTCATCCCAATAAATTTTTTTAAGTTCAGCGATTATAGTATTAAAGTCTGCTTTAAAAAAGCAAAATCGAGCTTCCGTGTTGTATGGCAGGCCAGCGGAGATCTTCAATAGTACGCGCATTTGTAAAGGAGGATGATGGGGATCAATCATTGAGAGCGGTGCACTATTAAGATGGAGATCAATCAATTTGGTGTTACATAAAATTAAATCTAAACATCTTTCATTATTATTAAGGACATTATTATATTGTTTGAACGAATTCAGTGAGATAAAATCTAATAGCATCGTATTGTATATACTGCTGCTATTGGTTGAATTACTGCTAGTATCATCAGACCAATTGATATTACCTAAATTGAAATCTCCGGCAATAAGTGTTTTTTTAGGGACAGATAAATCAAGTATACGATTACAATTGTCGATGTAATGTTTAAGAATATTTTTTTGTATTGGAGGAGGAAGATAAACAGCACAAATGAGTAAGTCATCAACCTTTCCATTCCCATTTGAAATATCAATAGAAACCCACAAATCTTCACATTTAGACTCAAATTGAACCAGACGCTTGGAATAAAATTTTGTAGAAATAGCTATAAGTACCCCTCCACCGTTTTTATTTGTGTGAAATCCAGATGATTCACGATCCCTTCTATAGACTGTATACCGATGATCGAAAAGTTCCGAGTCGAATATGCTGCTATTCAACCAAGTTTCAGTAAGGATAACAATATCGAAATCATTACACACAATATTACAAAAGAAATCAGAGGTTTTTGACCGTAGACCTCTAACATTCTGATAATATATATTAACAGTATCGTATGTGAAAAAGAAAACCCAAAAAATTGTCCATAATAATAACTAAATATTAACTTATGTTAAATTAGATTCTTTAAGGCGCCAGCATCCTGTATGTAGATATATTTAGCATCGTCTGTTTTGCGCATAAAGATTCTTCCATTTCGGACCCATACATATCTATAAGAAAGTTCCTTGGCTTTTAAACGTGCTGCAGCATGAAGTGACTTATTCTCCGGGCTGAGGTTTTCAACAATATAAATAGGAGAACTTTTTTCGTCGGCTATTCCTAAATGCGTTGCATTGAGCTTATCTTTGGGGTTTTTTTTATTATATTTAATGGAAGCGGCTAAAAAGTTATCTCTTACTCGGGGACTGCTGAAGCGTACCAGTATTGAACGAGGCCGCGGTGTGTTGGTGTTTAATTTTGCTATTCTCGTACAATAATGAACATCGTTCTCTTTAAGCGGACAATTGATAACCTTACCTAGATGTTGCACTAGATTATAAATATTTTCGCTGCGATGCTCGGGGACACATTGTATTTCAACGTTAGTTGCCCGAGAGAGCTGATCGATCTGTTTGAGACGTTGAGACATATCACGAACAGTTGTACGAAGTGAGTCATTCTCTTTTTGTAAGCTGATCAAGCTATCTTTATAAGACACAATATCTTTTTTAATTGTGTCATACTCGTTGCTCAAATAATTCAAAGATTGGTCGAATACTGAAATCTGGTTTTTTATTTCTATCAGTTGAAAATCAAAGGCAGAGCGCAACTCCTCGCGGATAATGTCCCGAATATTTTCTGCAGAAATACAGGTGCAATTTGATGCAGGTCTAGATTTAGTTCGTAGCGTTACATTTTCATGCAGTTGAGAAGAATTAGCAGTAGATGACACAGATCGAACAGGTGTATTGGTATTATCTGCTTTAGGTTCCTTACAACGGCACTTCGGGCAAACCCAATTAGATTTAAACGCGATCGAGAAAGCGTTGAATTTATTTTCCTGAATATTTAAGCATCCATAGTGATATTCATCAAAACAACGCGAGCATTGCATTGAGTCTTCTTTATGTAGTTCCTGAGTACAGCCGGCGCATGAATTTGATGACATTGCAAATAATCGCTAGTGTACGGTATTATAATCAATTGATGCAGCCGCTTTTATGTTCTTGCGGTGGGTAAAACGTTGTAACTTGTAAAACGAGGAAGAAAGATAGCGGTAGCGTAGCTATGATAATTCCCGACCAAAAGGTAACAAGCGCCGTGCAGAGCGTGGCGCTTACGCGTTCTTGTCACGAGATAGATGCAAATGGAGGAACACAACTTTACACTAGACAAAAAAGTAATTATGTTTAATTTTGCACTCACAGCACTCACTTTACTGTATCATATATGAAAATACAGGAGTCTGGTGGTATAGTTTAAAGATTTAACCACAATTAAAATGAAATGAAACTGGTATATAGCCAAAAACTTGAACCTAAGCACGAAGCACTAAGCAATGATGTTGCCGTTTTGATAATCTTTTGACTGACCGAATCTAAAATTGTTTACCAAAACATTAAAAGCTCGTGCAAGTTGTGGTTGCGAAAATGTATAAACTAAATGGTCTGGGATAGAACCTAGTCCTAACAGAGGTCTGGTTCACCTTTAGCACCGAGCTATCGAGGCTATTAAATATATTTTTTTATTACATTTTAATACATATTTATACATATATACACCTTGATTCGACGCGAGAATCGAATCCGCAACCCCGGAATGAAAGGCAACCTCACTACCAACTGCGCTAATATCGAATCAAAATATATAATAAACAATATATATAAAAAAAAATCAAACAAATATTTTCTGAAAACAAACAAAACAGTTGACACAGTCCCAAATTTTAAAAATAAAAGTAGGACCACTTTTAGAACTAGCGTAATGGACTATATTAAATTAAAATCCGTTTGCAAGTTACTTAATAAACTTAACGATCATGTTGGTACATGTCTTGCAAAAGTAGTGATAAAACACAATATCTTTTACTCTCTGTTGTTACGTTATATATTTTTAAAGTTTTTTCTTAAATAAAATTCTACCTCTTCTTAGGCTGTATACTGTTTAACACTGACCATAGAAATGAAATCGATCCAGTTCACAAAAAAACTTTACCTACACAGCCAAATCTAAAACTGGAACCTTCAATAGGCCGGGTAAGCTTTTGCACTGCTACTTAAGATACATTACCAATTTCTGTGTTACGATTTTTTTCATAAGTTCAAATGTTAAATACCAATATATCTTTAGTTTTGATTTCTAAAAAACTCTCTAAAGGTGGGGTTTGAACAAAGAAACATAGAGCTAGAGCTGGAACAAGAGCATTATTTCTGGATGTTTTAGTGTAAACAAAAGCTTGTTCTTAGCGTTTACACCAAAATATCAACGAGCGAAAAACTAGAATAAGAATTAAAATCTTTGTGAATGTAGACAGAACAACGCATGAGTGCTCTATTTTGGTTTAAAGTAAAAGAATTTGATAGAGTAGGAGTAAAACGCGCGTTTACTCGTCTAATTTAAATTGACCGAAATCCACTTTAATAGTAAAACCCATTAACAGATATTTAAAAAACGAATTCCTAATATAATTAATGTGGACATGTGTTAAAAATTTCAGTTGCCCTTATTTTTTAATTTATTTGGGCACTGACAGGTTACAATACAAAACTGAGTTATGCTAAAGTATAACTGCACATGTACACATGCTTTGCAGACCGCATTTACTAGATTTTTTCCTTTTTTTAAATATTATTTAACTATAAAAAATACAGTTACTTACAGTTAATTTTCGCAATACTATTAATAATTTATCAGCAGACTGCTGCTCTCTTAATTTTAACATAATAACACTTACAAAACAAAATTAAATACTAAAAAACCTAATGTTGCCACAACTTATATAATAATAATAATAATAATAACACATGGTCCGACATGATTACACGAATTTTAAAAGTAAAATATTAAAGAGCCAGGCTTAATTGGTGGCTCACCGAAGCGGGTCTAAAACACATTACAAAAATTATCATTCCGATCCTAAGAATTACAAAAATTAAAATGTAAAAATTATGAGGAAGTAAAATGAATTACATAAAAAAATTAATTAAAGTAACAATTTCATTTGGATTTGATTGACGGCGAGCCTCCATCGAAAAGTAAGATTTTTTAATACTTCATACTTACGGCACAAGTACGTACCGTTTAAGTGCCCATTATTATTTCTTTTCGTTCAGTACGTCGTCATAAAAGAATTAATATGCACTCGAGCCTAGGACAATAGTCATAATTGTATGGTCATTTACTGTTACTAAACCCTCATTCGTACTAGAGTTAAAATATTATATTAGAGTCAAAATATAATAATCTTGTATACATATTTAGTCTGTAGTATATAGTAATATTTTCTATATTCCCAATTTTCGATTGCCTTATTTTGTTTTATTTACTCATTTATTTTCTTTTCATTTCGTTTTTTATTTTAAATAGCCGTTCCTTAAGAACTAAGACGTTACGGGGCGTCAGCTCAACATCAGCGCAGCATGTCAGATAATAATTGGGCCTGCTGCATAATGCTGAGCTGTACTACCCTTTCACAGTCTGTGCACGTATCTCTATATTTCTTATCTTTAGATCTATCTCTATATTTCTCATCTTTGGATGTATCTCTATATTTCTTATCTTTAGATCTATCTCTATATTTCTCATCTTTGGATGTATCTCTATATTTCTTATCTTTGGATTTTTCTCTCTATTTTTATCGTTAGATCTATCTCTATATTTCTCATCTTTGGGTGTATCTCTATATTTCCTATCTTTAGAGCTATCTCTATATTTCTCATCTTTGGATGTATCTCTATATTTCTTATCTTTGGATTTTTCTCTCTATTTTTAATCGTTAGATCTATCTCTATATTTCTCTTCTTTGGGTGTATCTCTATATTTCTTACCTTTAGATCTATCTCTATGTTTCTGTTCTTATATAGTTTTAAAAATCTTATGAACAGAAGTAACTCTTAGCTCCTTAAAGTTGCCATCAGTTTTTAAGAAAGGTTTACTCAAAAACAGTAATGACGATCAGCAATGATATCAAAAAATTACATTGAGATCTACGGTTTCTTAAGGCTGTGAAAAAATCTATCCTCTAAGTATTCGCAATGAAAAGATATGGCTCTTAAAGTCATATTTCCCATACATAAGCAAATACACTTGATAAAGAATACCGTATTAATTCTTATCCATTTAAATACGTTGTAAATTTTATGTAGATCAACATTGTCTTTTACAGCATATTATTAAAATTAATATCTTTGAAGTTATTTCACACTTAAAATGTGCAAGCAAAGTAGCCGGCGAGCGGTGACCACACCGCCATCTATGGGTCGCTTACCAAAGCGACCTATAGATAACGCTGTTTTATTGGGCAACCCTTATCATTTAGGAGCTTATAAAGATAGTTCACAGTTTCGGAGTGGTTTCAAAACAAACACTGCTTTACGAGTATTTTATAAATCTTCGTTTCGGTTTGTGATTAAAAATGTCAAGTTTTTCGTTATTCATCATAGATGGCGGTATGACGAAAACGTACGAGCTAGGAAGTTCCTGAAGCGAAGGTTCATCTAATGTCTTTTTTTCTTGATATGATGGTTCCATGTGAGTCTTCCGTCGAGAGTAAAGCCTACGTACTTTTATAAGGTCAACATAACTAAATATAATTAAATTATGATTTTGACTCATAGAAGTATCTTATTGGGATTTCCAGTTTTAACAGAATGTCGATTTTTACGTCATAAAAACAAATTTAGTGGTTTTTCACCATGACTTAGGGATAAATTATAATCGGAATTTGGCAAATGCTTGCTGGGCGGCATTTTCGATTTTCTTCATAAGTTTCTTTTGTTTTGAATTATTTTAGCAAATTAAAGATACTATGACGTAAGTATATAGTTTTGAATGTATACATTGTGAAATTATGTGCAATTTTGTTCATATTTTGTCAAAATTTGTTCCCTACGGACGACAGCTGGGTATTACTTAACATTCCAGTTTCGAGTGCCTTTTTTCATTTAGTACTATAACGCAGAGTTATAATATGTAATTTGAACTTTTTCTTTTGTTTCCTATTGCGTATTCTTTCTTTACTCTGTTAGTCTATTTCTTAAATCTATAAATGTAATCATTTTTAGCCTTATTGACCTGTTATTTTCTATATATTAATGTTTTCTTTGTGTGTGTATATATATTAATGAATATACCAAATTATTGAAATAAAACCAGACTCACACCAATGCTAGACGATTTATACCATTTATACACGCATGTAGTGACTGATGGCAAAGCGTAACCGTGATGCCAGAGCCAGACATAACGTCGCTTGAATGATCATTTCAATTATCATGTAGTGTGACTAGGGACTTTGTGTAGCTGCGCAATTTTTTTAGGACGTTGTAGTCTTCAAGATCAAGCTATGTCTGCTCCGGCATGACAACCGTATGTTATATTCATTGTCAAATTTTATTTTTATGTGAAAAGAAAACATATATCGTTGTAGGCAAAAAGGTCTGTGGGCGAATTTCGACCGCCCTCTGGTGTTGCAGTTGTCCATGGGCGTCGGTAGTCACTTAGGTGAACCGCCTGCTCGTTTGCCTCTTGTTATAAAAAAAAATAACCGGAACCTGGAACTAGACCGGGTTAGGGTAAATGGAAGAAGATTAAGTTAAATCGAAATATAATTTTACTATCATTCATTACGCACTACATAACCGGTCACAAATGACGCTTTTTCCGCTTAGAACCAAAACAGTGCAATAATGTTTTAAATTTAATTACACTTTTTTTTTTCTTTCACATTGTTTACATCAATATAACATACGTGCATTTAGGTCTCACTTTGCGCTCGGTGCAATAATCTACTATTACATCTATGGTAGTGAGAGAGACATAATGTAAGCTGCCGCTTTAGAAAAGGCGGAAGATACATAAAATAGCTCCGAAATTTATTGGTCGTATTAAAACAGCTACAATTTATGTTTGTAAGCGAAGCGTTTGATATTGCTTTCAGCGAAGCTAAATTGTTGAAGCTACGATCATATAGGCATTAATTCAATCTTTTTGTATACGGTCTCTTTTTTACTTATTGTCTTATATAAATATAAGAAAGTAAATATATCAGTACCTAAATAGTTGATAGTTGTAATCTACCTCTATAAATAATAATGTATATTACTAAGCACAAACTCGAGAACGGCTCAAAAACTTAATATCTAGATGTGTTACCTGTCAAAAAAAAGTAATATACTGAAAAAAATTATATAGGAAAAACTACGCAAGACAGAGCCTCACAGAGCTCCGCTTTTTGCAAATATCAATAATGCCGCAATATTTTTTTTCGTAGGTTCCTTGGGGTACGCGGAAAGCCTTATTAAAAAGAAAAAATATAAAGATTTACTTTTGACTGAAGGAAGTATGTCCGAGTAGTTAGTCTTATAGAAAAAAACTTTGTTCCAAACATAATCAAATCATTTCACCAATACTTACTTTGTTTAGTACTTTCTTCGATCTATAAAAATAACATGCCTTGGAACTTCTAATTCAAAAGATGACTTAATTAGCTAAACCTTAAGGATCACTTTTGTATCTTGAAAATTAACAACCGTTAGTTTAAAAAGTTCAACTAGAAAAATGTCCAAACATACTATTTCAAGAAACTTATATCAAGTTTGATATGATTTTCATATCACTTTGTATTATATATTTAAAGTTCAAGGTATTCAGCACATATACTACTTAAATCTCAGGATTTTTATTTGTCAAATAAGCCTCAATTGTGTTTTACCTTATATGACTACTTTATACTTAACCTCCGCAAAAACATAAAGTAATATTCTTATTTGTCCCTCTGCAGCATTTGTTACTTCGAATGTAAAATATATAAATATATACTTCGTGTTTTGAGGGTTGTTCTAGGATCCAGATTGAAGATCATCTTAATAAGAAGATTTTTTAAAATTTGACTTTTATATTTTATTTTTCGTTTCTATAAATCTTTATATGGAAATACGTTCAACAGATCAAAACAGCAACTAAATCTAGGATTTCTATCGTGCCATCCATCACAACCAGCTACTTGTTCAATCCAATTAAAACATTTGCATCGCATCTGACCTTATCAGATAAAGACTCTAAATTTATTAGAAAAAAATGCGTAAATCACCATTCGGCAGAATTCTTAATCATCATCATCCGGCTGATATATTTTTTTGCGGTTATATTACGTAAGAGCTTGAATTAAAACCATAATTGTACAATAGCAAAAACTACGACTATCAAAAGAGCGTTCATGCCGAAATGTAATTAAAATATCATTTATTAAACTTATGATAAAATCTTAAGCAATTTTACAAACGAGATTGTAGAACTTGGAAAACTGAACTTGAGTGAAGCCGAAAAGCCGCTAGGACTTACATTAGATATTCGTTATGTAAAAAATTCTATTAAAACTGCAAGTTGTAATTTATATAATGGGAATGTAAGTTGCTCGAACATTCATAACAAATCAGAATGAGTCAGCGAAGTGTTGCTTCCTTTTTGTTATTGAGTGTTTACTATTGACCTTAGTCGCGAGAATCGTCCCTTTTACTTATAATGATGCAATCGACGTAGAATTGTATTACACTCTGTTATTCATGTTTAATTGCTTCTGGCCTTAGAAAATGCCTCAATAGACATACTTGAACGAGAGGTAGAAAATAGCAAATCACCAATAAATCATACTCAACTCGTGATTTAATTACTTGAAGGAAATTGCCTGGTATTATTATATTTATTTTACAAACGAAGCACACTTATTTATCAAAGGCTGATAATGCATCTCTTAGTGTACTGGTAGTACAGTCGTTCAATGTCCATCGACATACAATAAAAAACGGACTCTTCAAAAACTTACCTGACCGTATGTATCATTGAATGTTTTAGTGTCACTTACCATCTGTAAAGCGGTGAGGTACTTCTTCCACCAAAGGTATTTCTGAACTTGAGGACCAAGAGCAGCGAGCAGATAGTAGGAGTACATCACGATGTGGACGAATGTGTTCAGCATGCCGAAGAATGTCGAGTGACCGCCTGGAGAACAAAAGGATATCATAAGATGACTAACTGATGAACGAAGTAAAGTAACCCTTGATAGTACCAAAAAATTAATAAAATCTCAAATGCAGGAATATTTATTCATGTCAGATTGTAATTTTTTTTAAATGCCCTTTAGTATTAAATTAACTAGACGTTACATTTAACTTGGATGTTTTTTTTATTCCGAACATAAAATATCGTTTCACTAACTTTATAGCTACGAGTAACGTTATATATATAGTACTATAAAATGTTCGAACGAGTTCAATATTTAATAAGACGTTGGGTTACTTACTATTTACGACCTTCTATCATTCATATTACATACAATACAATACATACAATATTATAACCCCTCCCTGTTCCTGTTCCCATTCCCATTCCCATTCCTGTCCCCGTCCCCGTTCAAACGTACGTAATTTTATGTCAAACACCATAAGGTTACATTAAAAAGTTTAATTTGTCAAAAGCGCCTAAGATTATATTAGAAATAATTTAATTTAGTACTTATGTATTCTGAAATTATCTAATTTTCTTTTCCTTCATAAGAACCTTCTGACAATAACAACCACAAAAGAAAAAAAGAATTAGCTAAACCCTTCCAGCCATTCACACGTAATGCCGTGACTGTGGAAAGTTTGAATTCATTTTTATGTGTATATTATAGACCTTGAAGATTTTTTAAGCTTTGAGCAACATAAAGATTTCAAAAACATTTAGCCCTACAAGCTCTACACTGTCCAGCGACAATCCCCAAAAAATAAAAAGTCGTGTTAATGTTATAATAGCTAACTTCTTTGTTATTGTACTACACAAGGCACATTCCTTAATGTAAATACATTAAAAAACCGTGTATTAGTATGTGGAGGCGGCATATGAGCCGAATTAAATTACCATTACGCTTCCTAAATAACAGTGGGGCCAGTGATTTATAACGTTTAACCAGCCGCCACTCCGGCTGTGGATTTTTCCATCAGTCAAAATAAAAATAAAAAATTCAACTGGAATATTACACGACTTATTTATGACTGCGGCGGCGTCTAGAATAATCGGTTGTATTCACTAATAGCAAACAAACTAGTCTATTATTAAACTACTTTGTTAGTGTTATTTGCATACCATCTGTTAATCTGCAGATGAATTATTAATAACGCATATATTTTATAAAAGCCACACGGCATTCATATGCAGTACTTAAAAGTTTAAGGCTGTTTTTAATAATTTTCCATTTTTAAATCGCCTTGTATTAATTGTTTCTCTCTTTCAAGAACAATAGTATACTGGCGAGTTTTCCTAGTACTCCCTTTTCTAGTATAATGTTTACGTTTAATTTCAGATCAATTATTATTATCAAGGAATTATATTTTTATTACGATAAAATAAAATATCCTAAATAATGAGATTATATTATATTATATTGTAAGACAAAAGGCATATTTGTGATTAAATTTTAGCGTGATGGTATTCGGCCTATATTCCTCGACAAAATATGGGCTATCTAACACTGAAAATTTTCGTCAAATCGGACCAGTGGTTCCTGAGAGTAGCGCATACAAACCAACAAACAAATAAACAAACTATTCAGCTTTATATGTTAGTATACATTACAAATATTTTTTTAATTACAAGGGGAAAACGAGCAAGCGGTAAATGATGCAAGGGACAAACCACCAGAAGGCTCGCAGATGCGTTGCCGGCCTAAAGTCCGTCTAAACTCCACTTTAAAAACAGGGGTTTTGTCCGCCGAGAATTTTCACAAGCCAAACGAAATGAAAATTGACATCATTCAGAAATGCCGTGTAAAATCCCACAAGATATCTATCTATCTATAGTCAGCGTCTTGTTAAGTTGTCAGTCGTGTGTGTGTATGTATGTATGTATGTTTGTTCTAGAAAACTCCAAAGGAACTTGTCTGTTTGTTTGGCTGTTCACTGCACAAACACGCGGGCAAGCGGATTAGTTTACTTAAGACGATGAATCAACAGCAAAAAATACTGCTTACGTACATTACAACTTGATAGGATAATGGATTAATGGCATGTGGGCAAATTAAGTTATTTCTATTATATTATAGATGTTTTTATCCTACATAGAAAACTAGACCTTATCAGTTTCTATGGTGTTTATATCCTCCTTCACAGAATCCAATGGAACGTTGGACTTCATATATAGGAAAGGCCATAAACTCAATCGGGAACTATCCCATAATAACACGTATTATCACTATCATCGGGATAATAATTTAGATTTTTTTTTTATATATATAACAAGGGGCAAACGAGCAGGCGGTTCACATAAGTGACTACCGACGCCCATGGACAACTGCAACACCAGAGGTTCATTCCATCCTTCCGACCGTTGGACTAGTGAACTCTAAACTTAGGTTGATTTGGTGTCGGACGCAGTTATTTACCGAGATAAGGAGCGACCTTCATTATTGCGAAGCCCAACTTGGCAAAACTATGCGAGGCCTTTGTCCTTTGTGCATATTACATTGTAAGTGTTTATTTATAACAGATATAACAGTTACAAAAAAGTTAAAATAAAGGTAACATAAAATAAAATAATTTAATACATTTATGTTAATATTTCTATCACATTTAACTAAGATGGCTATTATATATCTTAACTTAGAGAGACTATGAGATGCAAACAACGAAAATCGATTTTAAGTTATTTATTCATCGAGACAACGATTACATGTCTAATACACATCTTTACATCTGAGTCAACTCAAAGATTACTTTTATAACTCGAATAATATTACTAAAGTTACCCATCACTAAAACTTATTCGTTGGCAGAACGCGTCTAGCCAGAGTATGTTTATGTTCACATAATAGTCCAAAAGCTATGTTACGCAAGGCCATGGTCACTTTTGGTTGACTCGACCTTGCTCTAGATTTGTGTCATGTCACTCACGTGGATTCGATAGCTACTTCACCAATTAAATCAGCTTTTGCTAGAAAACACTGAAAGAATTGTTCAAATCGGACCAGTAGTTTTTGAGATTAGCGCGTATGAACATACAGACAACAAACTCGCTTTATATATTAGTAAATAATAGATAAGTGCACAAAATGGAAAAGTATATGATATCAAGGGCGAGGGGGCTTCCAAAATGTGACAAGGACGAGGAACGGAGGAATTAAAAAATCGTAAAATTTGTGTGAGGTCATTTATGGGTAATCCCTTATGAGTACTGCATATACGGTAATATGCATTTATTATTATTTAGAGCATAGTTTTTCCCACTGCAGGGCAAAGGCCTCCCTACCCTCTTTCCATAAGGTTCTGTCTAAGGCTATATGTCGCCAATCTTCATTTTACGATTTATACTTTTCATAAGATTTCTTTTAACTTGACAAAGTCACCGCAATTTTTTGTGACGGAACTAAAAAGTAACGGTTTTCGGCATTTTTCCTATAGTTGTACTTCAAGACATAGCTTCTAGACAAGTTTACTGTAAATTTGGCTAGAATCGAATGAATTGCTATGAAAGAAGAAGAAGATTCTAGATCAATTGGAAGTATCCTATAGGTTTTGATTCCCTTCTCGAATATAGGAGTATGGGAAATGTGACATAAACCACCATATATTTTGACAGCGTACACTTAAACGGTTGATATTTTTACAGCTTCAAGGGACCGTAGCCCAGTATTTCCTATTAATTTCGACATTGGCGCTCTTTGCGTTCCTAAAAAAGGGGCCTTGACAGATAGACAACGAATTGACTGCCTTTTTTTTCTTTATTTATTTAGATTTAGCCCTTTATTGAGAATTTAAAAGTTATTTTTTTAGATAGCGATTTATTTATCCACCGGAGCTGCACAAGTACCTGACGGTACATCCTAGGAATGTTAGTGGTATGTCAATTTTTTTATTCATTAAGTACCATTTTGCACTTAATATCAAGAAATTAGGATAGCAAATTAGAAATTGAGATCTTTCTTATAAATAAATTGAAATGATAATAACAAATAAGTTATTTGGGTTTGAAGTCTGATATATGGTTATCAATCATAATGTACTCGTATATTCGTAGGTCGAAAAAAACAGGTCTAAATAAAAAAAAGTATTTAAAAATCAATTTTTTTATTAAATGTAAACATCCAAAATCGAGTCAAAATCAAATCAAAAAATATACATATTCAAAAATACAATAAAAGTATAAAATATAAGTGTATATAAAATTGCTTTACCATTAAGAGTAATGAACACTCTGTCTACATACATATGTATACAAAAAAGTAATTTTTATGTTTATGTGCACTCAGAGGCAGTGTTTAATAATTGTACACCTGAGATTCTTCCTTATAGATGAACATTTACGGAAACGGAACGCAATGCTACGAAATTCGATTCATTTGATGATAATACAATAAATAATGGTTATTATTGCTGAAAATATTTTTTTATATTGATAATGCGTAATGTTTATCTGTTTTGCGAAAAGTACAGTCGATAATAACATTACATATATTTGATAGCATAAACTAAAGTGAGAGTGAAAAAAAGTGAGTGTCTAAATATGACTTTGTACGTTTCTTTGCAATACATTGGCATTGACGCAATACATACTAAATCAATTATTGCAATATTGCTTATTGACTGTTCGATATATTGACATAAAATCTTGACTAACTCGAGAAATACATATTTTTATGTAATTACTATTGAATATTTTTGAAATTGACGTACTTCCAATATTTTATTACTCATAATTCAAATGACATTATTCTCTCTCATTTGTGTTCGTTCAAAAGGATTTGGAAAACCTTACTTTTAGTCTTACATTACTTGATATAGCTGTTACTAGTCGCCATTAAACAAATAAATAAAAAAAGCAATACCGTATTAATCCTTATCCAATTAAATACAGTACATACGTTGTACATTTTATGCAGATGAATATTGCACTTTACAGCATATCATTAAAACGAATACCTTAGAAGATATGAGTGATTAAAAATGCCGAGGCATTTTAGATGGCGGGGTAACGACCAATAGGTGGCGCTATTTTATTAAAGGAATACCTTAACCTTCAGGAATACCTTAAAATAGCTTCGTAAATAGTTCATTATTATTTTTTTGGTAATATACAAAAGATAAAAATGGTTACTGTGGGTTATATTTAAGAGATAAACATACGCCATTGATGACTTTTTATATATCTATTTAAGGTATACAATTCCGTACTACATTATTTTATTATTCTCGTAAGGTTACAAATCTCTGAAATTCTCGCCTTTTATTTACAACAATATGCGTGTACTATTCATATAAAGCTTCTCTTGCTTAAATTAAAAGCTTGTATTAGGAGTGGGTGCGACAATACCCCAACGGCGGTGGGGTTTGAACCGGGTACCTTTCAGACTTTAGTCCATTCATTATACCGTTGAGCTATTAATTACATATTTAAAACATTCCGTTAGAGAAATTCTTCATACAAAGTCTCGTAATCCATTGCCGAATTAAAAACATTTAGACGGTCACAATTTTCGCACATTCGTAAATATGCGGTTTTATAATTAATTAATTCATAGATAATAAAAAGTTATAATGTTTTTAACGTTGTTTCATTTGTTTTTTGTACTTGTATGTATTTTTATTTGCCATCTATATACTCAGGAATATAAAACTTATGTATACCCATTATTAAATCTACGCAAAAGTCTATACTCTATGACCCATAATAGCACCAGTAAAAGTGTCGTTATAGGTCGTGGCTTAATCAGTGGTCGGCATTTGAATCGATCGCTAGGTTAAACTGCTCTTGCTGCTACCGGCATGTTTGTTGATGTTAATCATATTATTCCAATAATGCGGTCAATAACTCCGTCTAGAATTCCATATCATTTCACTACTTGTTGTTATTGTTGTAGGATAAATAATAAACATTCATTCGAAAGTATTACATTTGAATCAACAATAAACAAATCTATTACTACACCACAATCAATCACGACAAAACAAAGAATCTTGTTTTTAAATTTTATGTTTTATTAAAGCACTTTTTCGTGTTCCATGCCTAAGATACAAAAAAAAACCCGTAAGAATCCCTTCGTAGTCCGTCCGTCCGTCTGTCTGTCACGAATCTTTTTCTCTGAACCGCGTATAGCTATAAAATTAGTACTAAATACTGAGGTCTGCGGTCCCTTGAAACTGTGCAAAATCAGTATTGAAACATATTTGCTGCCTTATGAGTAAGAATCAGTTCTGTATTTGCGTTTATCGATGTATACTGGATCACGTCTCTAACAGACCACTACTGTTAAGGAAGCCTGGTAAGACTAAGAGATCTGCTAGAAGAACAGCTTCATGGCTCCTACGTTAAGTGTGGTAAGCCACATTCTAGCCATTCTCACTGTTTTAAGACTTCTGAATGAACTTGCTGAGTCCTGTTGATTGTATCAATTTCAAAGTAAAAGTCTCAAAAATACTCTGACAGTCGTGAAGTTCGTTTAGAATACATAGAAAAGTGAGAATGTGGCTAACGATACTTTACGTAGGAGCCATAGTTACGATACTTTACGTAGGGATACAGTTACGATACTTTACGTGGGAGCCATAGTTCCGATAATTTACGTCGGAGATATAGTTACGATAATTTACGTAGGAGCCATAGTTACGATACTTTACATAGGAGCCATAGTTACGATACTTTACGTAGGAGCCATAGTTACGATATATGTAGCAGCCATAGTTGTCCTTGGGTATCAGTAGCCACATACAATTAGATGATCTGTCTTACTTGCTAGTTTGCATCTTATCATGAAACCGAGCGACTCACCAACTTTTCACTGTACGTACATACAGCGATGTTTAGACAGTTTTCCTTACATTACGTTGGCATGATTTACATGCCAAAGAAATTGACTGATTATAGTGCTGATTGTGTGCTAACAATATCTTTATATATAAACGCGCTTTATAAATAAATTCTCGAAATTTTAGGCGGACAAAGTCGCGGGAAACAACTAGTTGAATATAAGACCAAGCTGTTGTCGCATACATTCGAACATACATACTTAATTTTCTGTGTTCGCTTCTAGCAAACGCAATTTATACTTATTGGAAAACAAGGGGTTCGAAATCTCATCCAAAATACCTATTCGCAAATCAATAATATAAAATATTATTGATAAGCGATAACTTTTCATTATTGATTTTCAAATTGTTTTTTCTCCATTTTTTTTAATTTTGTATACGTTTAAAGTTAATAATTTATATTTTAACTGTTTCATAATAAAAAATCATAAAAATATAGTGATCACTAACACTCACCTTCACTGCCAGTGTTCCCTCCCCTGCCTAGCCAAATCTGGTATGATCCTACTAGTGCTGCTTTAGATGTCCTTTCTAATAATGAACTTAAACTACGAAATAACAAGACAACAAAAAAATTCTAAACAATGTGCACAATCATATTGACAAGTTTACAGGGAATGCAAAGTTTAAGCACCTTAGCCATTTTAGGTTCTTTTTAAGACACTATTTTAAATGATTGAAAAAAATTTAAATTCCGATTATTAAATAACCACATTTTTATTTATTGGAATCATTAGAAAATTTGAAAATATTATGAAGATGACACATAAAATAACCTTTTTTATTGTTTGTTTACCTTTTGTCTCAAGAGAAAATGAATATGGTATAGATGAGCTTTCGCTTTTATATACAAATATAGTTTAAGAATAAGTCATAATATGAAAAAACTTACTTCCACAACATTACCATGACCTGGATATATAACCGAAGGCTGCAATTCCAGTATCCTTTTAAGACTTTTCATATAAGTATAAAGGTCCTCAAACACTGCTGTACCCTCCCCTAAGATACAATCACCACTGAATAAAATATTCTCTTCTAGCAATGACAGAACTACATGGTCAGTGGTATGACCTGGAGTGTGGTGTATTTTGACAGTTGCTCCTTCAACTTTTATTTCTTGACCATCTGTTAACCAATTTAATGGAATTTCACTCAGTAGTGGACTCTCTGGCATGTCATTTACATCCCTTTTATGTTTCCAAACCTTTGGTAGACCTAAGACATTAATATTAATAAAGGTGTTGGATGGTTTTCCTTTCTAAAGTATTATTATTTTGTCTATATTTGACAATAAGATAGGCCAACTAAACGCACTGCTCTAATGGGAGGTGAGATTTTGGAGTAAACAAAAACATCCTCAATTTATATGTACAGTTTTTAGACTTTTATTGATTTCACAAAAATCTTTTGACCAATTTAGATAAAATTTATATGGGACTACCTCTGAATATGTTTTACTAAAAAAAAAATAAGAATCTTTGAAATTGGTTCATACAGTCAAATTGATTCTCCTTATTTTAAAGTCAATTGAAAATTCTTTCATTAACACCATGCATTTAATTTTAACTATTAAATTAATGTTTCAGGAAAATAATTGATTTAATTACTTACTAGCAATGGATCCATATAAATTCTCAACTCCACCAATATGGTCATGATGCCAGTGTGTTATAATAATATGTTCAATGTTAATTTTCTCTGAATGAACTACTTCTGATAAGTTTTTCTGGTAATCATCTACATCTTTATCTCCAGTATCTAATAAGATACGACTAAAATATATATTTGTAATTGAGTATGTGGTCTCTCTGTTTTTAATGAATATTTGCATTCATATTTTACAAGGGTAAATAAATATAATATAAATTTTAACTGTCTATACAAATAGACAGCTCTGTAATAATAGATTACATCTTTAAAGCATTTTTATTTATAATATGAATATCAGCAAGAGAACCATAAAAGAACTAAGCATTCTGTCTATTAATTTATGAAAACAGGCTTATTGTATTTATCTCATTAAATACCAAACTGCAAGAATCTTGACACATATTTGTAAAAAAATAATATAGAATAAAATAAAAACATTCACCTACTTTTTTCCAGTTCCAATTAAATATGTATTTGTTCCTTGCAGTGTCATAGGCCCAGGATTGCATCCAAGAATTCTTATTACCCTGTTGGATAGTTTTGTTACTGCGGGAATTACTGCTGCCATATTTATAGTTAGCAAAATAAAGGTACTTATTTATAGGCAGATAATAAGGCCTGTATTTTATCTTATCTAAAATAACGCACTTGCACTATTATAATAACTCTTATGAAAAACAACAAAAAATATTTCGATTTAAATAATATTTCGCAATTTGTATATAATATTAAAAAAATATTTTATTAAGTCTATAAACTAATAGCAAAATATTCCCATAATTAGAACTTAACTCCTAAATATTATAAAATGATTCGGCAATACATCTTCGCAATCGCATTATAGTATCTATATATTAGTATATACTATATTATCTACGCATTATAGTTCTATTATTCTATATTCTAGGTTTATTGTTTACAATTTAACATGGAGACTATAATAAGGAGTAACATCTCATATAGGATAATAATTGAAAAGGTGTCCAGCAAGTGTCATAAATGACCTTCAAAAAGCTTTCAGAATGGCGCGGTATGGTATGATTTATGAATGTAGCAATTGGTAGATTAATTGACAATAATAACCTTTAAAAATTCACCAAGATGAGGCGCCACCCTTATTTATTTATTTCGAAGAATATTTTAATTTATAGAGATGTTACTCCTTATTGCAGTCTTCATGCAACTTAATGGATAAATCTAGACTTGTCAAGTTGTTACCGGCATGAGCTTTATCGAAATTCTGGCAACATTTTACTGCAGTAAAAATGCAATACGAAATATTTTTTTCTATCTGTGCTACTCACAGTGGCCTAGCTGGAAGGGTACCATTATGATCTGTGGTGGTCTTGTCTTGTATCATTTTTGACATTTTCTTCATTGAATATTTAGAAAAATAAAGAAATGGCTGGTGCTTTGGCAAGAGTCCTTCGAGGAACAAAAAAACAGTTAGGTAATGAAAACATATATTTTCAATTCAGATTATAATTTGCGCCCTTACGTTTTAATAATTAAATTATTTTGTCCAATTTTGATGCGTAGTCTAACAGCTTACATAATTTTGACGTCTTTTTAAATCTCTTCAGGTATAGCTGGACCGATAGTTAGTGTCAACAATGGTTCAGTCCGACAACAACAAACTCTAACACCTCTTAAAAGCTCTTACGGAGGGTTAAAAGACTCTGATAGAATCTTCACAAATCTTTATGGAAGGCATGACTGGCGCCTCAGGGGCGCTTCTTGTCGTGGTGACTGGTATATGACGAAGGATATTCTGTTGAAAGGATCCGACTGGATTGTCAGTAAGTATATGACTATCATTTACCTTCCTAGAACTACCAAGTAAAAATACTATTATATCAATACAACTATTTTAAAGTAAAATAATATGTAAGAATTAATATGTTTACAACATCAATTTAATCCTTATGTAATAATAACACTGGTCTACAGTAGAAGAGTATTCTAAATAATTTTAACTAATTTCTACTTATTTATCTATCCTAAATATAAATGAACAAGTAATTTATTACTTTAATTATTTGACATATTTCAAATTCAATGTAGAGTATCCTTATTGAACTTGGTCATGTTGAAATACTTTGTTCATATCCAATAATAAAAATATTGTTTTAGTGTTCTATTATGTATTGTTAATTAGTAAAAATGTTAAAAGTAAAAAAATAATTAAATTTTTTGGAAAATGTCTCGTAAATGTGGTAATAATTTTTGTTATATTTCTGGTGAAGTGATATTAAGTAAACATAAAATAACAGGACAACAACTGGATCTCACATTTCTCTTGCAATCTGTGTGCTACAGGCTTGTGAAATTACTAGAGTGGTTAAATTAACATTTGTTTTTTTACTGCTATTGTGGCCAGAATTAACAAATTCTATAACTCATGTATTTAAAGAGGCAATGTTTGAAAAAAGCAAAAAGAATGTTTCAAAAAAAAGAGGTCTTTAAAAATGTTTAAATTTAAAAGCTTAAATGCAGTAGAGACAGAAGCGAGATTTTAGCAAAAATCTCTGTAAAATTTACTTAAAGACCTTGGCTTTTCTATTATTATAAGTTCTTTATTAGAAAGGCAGGAGGGGAGGGGGGGTATAAATAACTTGGCCTTTTTAAAAATGCCATATTGCTTACTTAATTATTCAAATATTATACTATATTAGGATCAAAAGTGGCGGAGCTTAACCAGCTAATTACATTGTTAGAAAACTTTTAGCTGCGGCAAAGTTCACTTACTTTATGCTCTTTATTCTAGTTAACGATGCAAGATCAGTAAAAAGATAGCTGCATAGCAAAATCGATCTAGATAGTGGTTAATATTTAGTGAAGTTAGATATGTGGTTGCTGGTAATTTCCTAGTGATTATGCTGCTAAGCTTGACTATCTTTGTAGATTCTCTTTTAAAGATAGGGACTAGAGTAGGTCACGCGCGATAAATGCCACAGGCTTATTTCAAAAATGTATAAGGGGTTTATTGTTTGACCACCATATAGTTTATTGTCCTAATAACATAAACAGTAGTACCTTTTGCGTCATAAGTATAAAATGCCTTTAGACTACTTAAACACATAAAGTATCCGCTCATTTGTTAAGGAGAAGAAAGCGTATTACGTGAATTTATCACATGAACATATTCCTCGTAACTTCGCTTCACAGAATTTGCCTTTAAACAGACAGTTAATGAAACGATAAGAGAGAAAAGATAAAATAAATTGAAATATTGCAATTGGCACGGGCCTTTAAGCCTGTGGTGTTTAAATTTAATGATTAAAAAAAAAACCGGGCAAGTGCGAGTCAGTCTCGCGCACCGAGGATTCCGTACTGTCACATAATACTTTTATAAGGTATTTTACGAGTAAGATTAGTACTTCTCATGAGATTACCTTGAATGTGACAGTCTTCGTATTTTTTTTGTGATGTTACTACAAATTTACGGATTTAGTATTTTCCCTTTAACTATGTTATAAGACATTGTTTCTTGCCAAATTTCATGGTTCTAGGTTAACGGGAAATACCCTATAGGTTTTGGTTCCTCTTGCAAATGTATGGGAAAAGTGATATAAACGCCCAAATCTTTTAATTGTGTTTACTTGGAGCGTTGATTTTTTCACAACTTCAAAGAGCCGCAGACTTCAGTATATGGTATTAATTTCAAAGAGAAAGATGGAAGATTTCTGTACCCCGCGTGAAATGTTTGGGAGTTGTGAGGGGGGGGGGGGCGACCACCTTATGGGCAGACAGACGGACGGACAGAGCGAAATTATGAAGGTTCACTGTAGTACTACGGAGCCCTAAAAACGAACCCTTTAAAGGATCACTTCGTTGTCCGCCCGTCTTTCAAGAATTTTTTTCAGGAACGCGTAGAGCTATAAACTTAAAATTACTACCAAATACAGAGGTTTGCGGTCCTTTAAAACTGTGAAAAAATCAACCTTCTGAGTCGATGCTTTCAAAAGAAATAGTCATTTATGTCGCATTTCCCATATCAGTATATTCCCAAAGGGAATCAAAACTTAATGGGTACTATCCGTCCACTTAGAATTTTTTTTTATTTTTTTTTATTTATGTTCACAAAACTGATATTCAATTTTTCACTAAATATATGGAAACATTCTTAAAATCTAAGTTAGAATTGATACCTTATAAATGGAGTGATAGATGGGTGACCAATTCTAACACAAGATTCAAATATCCAACTTCCTCCGTATTTCGAAAGGCACGTAAAACAATGGGTCCTGATTAACGTCACCAAGTGATATTAGCCGCGAGTTTTAGTGATAAAGAATATTAAATATTAAAAAAAATAATGAAAAAATCTAAAAGTTGTTTGATACATTTTATAGTGTGCTTTTATTATTTTATTTACTTACTTATTTATTTATTTTTAATTTACCACATGCAAAAATATTGTAAAAGTAATTAGATCACAGTATATCACAGACCTATTATGATTAAACTAATCTTTTTTTTTAATTTGCTATTGTTAAGAAAGTATGTTAAAAAAAAACTTGATACAATGCGGGTAGTCACACTTGACTATATTATTTTTCTAAAAAATTATAGTACAGCATTCCAGCTCTTAACACATATTCACGAGACGTGGAGTCCAAAGTAAAGTCTTTTTTTTTAAAGAATACCGACACTGACTTTCCGATGTGCCTCAACGCACGTTTCGCTTCGACACCGAAGCATCATCAGGAGATAGACTCTAAAAGGTTAGGTTGACTTTACGAATAACCTTTGAGTTTCTCATGCATGCCATGCTTGCGGCCGAATAAGGCCGGCGTGTCCGGATACCAGTACCTCTTTCTTACATAACATCGGCGTGAAGTAGCGGCAATGCTGTCTCGTTAAGTGATGGTATTGTTGTCGCGTTGCGTTCGGTTTGTGAGAGTTCCCGGTTACCTAATGCCCTCTTTATAGGCCAGCAACGAATCTGCAAGTCTTCTGGTTGTGCATAAGCACACGAACAGCCTGCTCGTTAGTCCCGTCTAATATAAAAAAGAGTATTTTTTTTCATAGTTGACATATACGGTAGCTACTAGTTTCAGAAACGGATTTTCAGATTGACCTCTTTTCGAACTTGTACCTGTCTAATTGGACAGAATGTTGTGGGTACATAGGATATCTCCAACTCTTTACTAATCTCACAAAGGCTGCAATATTTTTGAAACAGCCTTTATCGTGTTATAAATCGTGAAACGCTAATAATCCACATTTTGTGTAATCATATTAAAACTTTTACATTTCAGATACATTTATAATATTGTTAGTAATTAAAAGAGAAGCATATTTATTTTATTAAAAGTCAAATTTATCGATTTCTCTCGAGTGCCATATAACATGTAAAAACAATAGATGCACGAAAAGGAATAAAATACCACAGAAAATGCATTATTTTGAGCTATAAATTAATGAATAGATATAATTGATCAAAATTTTAACAAAATAATCCAAATTCAAAATATCAGAACAAGACTAAATTGAAATGAGACCACACAAAAGTACCAGCTTAAAAGAATTACCAAAATTGATTCAATCAGTCGAACGCTCTAAGTAAACAAACAAAAAAATACCGTTGACTGGAAAACCTCTTCCTTTTTTGAAGTCAGTTGATTAAAAACTATTGTATAAATATATATTATAATTAAACGTATTGATCCCTTAAACCACTTAATAATATATACTATAAAACACAGTAATTAATCTTGTTAGGTTTTAGGTACGCAACGAACAATGGTTCTAAAACAATTAGTATGTATAATTATGGTGTAGAATTGATTTAAAATAGAAATATCAACAAAATTACATCGATCGTTTAATACCTATTTTTGTAACCGTACATTGCTCGTTAATATAAGAACCAATTTAAATTAATGAATCATGCCACTTCCTTCTCTTCTTACATTACTATTATGTAAGTCAACGCTATGTAAATACCTAACTCTACTATAAGTTGTTCGTTTCAGTCTCAAAGGAAAAGAGGTACATGTATTATTTAAAAAGATCGCAGTGTTGAACTCAGCAACCATGTTTGAGTATACAAAATTGTATACTTTTGTATCATTTCGTCTATAAAAAAGTATGCGAGCTGTTACGTCTCAGTCGGCGTACACGCACGGTATTTCAAAAAAATTAAACACTGACACTCTGTAAGTCCCAACAGAACTGTAAACGAATCGTAAGAAGTGTCGGTAAAGGTGACGTCAAAGTCAAGCGTTCGGCGACTATGGTTTCACGCATTTTTCCTTTTCACTTCTGCTAGGACTCCCGGAGTGCCAGTGTTTGTTTTTTTATGCGGAGGGTATGAAATATACTTATTAAATATTATAATAGAGATCGCCGGCTGTTTGAAATTCGTCCATAAGTCTTTAGATTTGACTACCAAACGGTTATTTAAAGCCATGAAACATAAACACAAATTTTTTATTCGTATTCGTAGTACAACGTTAATTTGGCAATTAAATCACAGTCATTTTGTCATAAGTATGCTTTGGTTTGCCAAAGCATACTGCTAGCAATTTGTTGCTTTTAGTAAAATGTATACATATTGTGTTAATCATTTGGCATTGGTGTGAGTGGGGTTTTATTTTAATAATTTAATACATTTCTAATTTCTTGCTGATTCTTCTCGTGGCTCGACTCTTCCGAATCAGTGGTAGCTTTTAAAATATTTGACGATTCAAAAGAGTTTGTAAAAGTCTACTTGAATAAAATATCATTTCATTTGAATTGAATTTGAATTTCTGGTTTCCCATCCCATAGATTAACGGAAAAGGAAAGAAAATAATCAAAAAATAAAATTCAGCACATTGGCCCATATCTTTATGTTTACCAATTTGCATCCAATTAACTGTGCTATCAAAGTTGAAGTCTTTGCTAATAAGGTAGATCTTTTTTTTTAAATTTCTTCAGGCACAGAATGTCAAAAAAGCAGAACAAATTGTGGCTCGCAACGCCTCTTTCAGTCTGCTTCCCTAGCTTATGACCCCTTTGGCCCTAAGGTATGGAGATTAGAATATAAGGAGTAAATATCTCTTATGGGAGAAAAGTCGAAAAAGTGTCCAACATTATAGCTTATATAGAAGCTCAAAAACCGACCAGAATAACAATGAACATGAGACCGCGCTAAGTGCCAGTACGGGTAGCTATATCGAAAGTCAAGGTATAATTAATTAATTTTACGTAGGTTTATTCCACATGATAGGAAAACGAGGTGTAGGATTATTCTTGTACAACGGGCTTTTTCGACCCGGAATGCGCATAATGTATATATTAGACAATAATATGAATGCGTTATAAATGAACCGTGTTATAGGGGCATTAAAGTGTTATTTTTTTTCTCGTTTACGGTTATTATTATTTTGGTACGACAAGCCTTAACTAAGTCAGTCGTGACCTATTAGGTCGTGAGACTTGACCCGCTAACACTTTCGCCAGTCACATGCCAGTCCACGCCGAACGTTTCAATTATAATTGGAATTAAAAATCGAGGTCGTCCTTTTGAAACGCTACAACTAAGCGCTAGGTTTTATATAACTTCTGCTAATCTTAATTGAACCATGACCTGCTTCGGAATTGGTGTCGTAAGAAACCTTGTAAAGTTTTGTAGTACTTTGTAGTCTTCAAGGACAAAAATGTACAAACACTTTGAGCTATGTCTGGCTCCGGCATAAGAACATTGCCAGTTAGAGTTAGACACTGCCGGTGTCCCGTTTTATAGAAGACATAAAAGAGATTGGTTAACTGACTAATAGCAGACAAGCCAAAATTTAGTCCGTCCGCTAATTGATATTACTTTTGCTTTAAATTATAGTTCACAAGCCCTCTATTTATGGCCCAACACACTCTCACCAAAAAGGTTTTTACAATACCAAGGATGCAATGTTCGTCGATACTAGACTTCATAAGGAGTTGTTTAGACGAAGGCAAGATGTTATGGGCCATCCTTTGACAATATCAAATGTAATACAAGACAGTAACACAACGCAGTATCATTTACCTAGAGAGGATAGACTGTAAGTTATTAAATTATATGTTTTTAGTGTACAGCAGACAGGTTTTATTAATTGTATAAATTATTTATTAATTACAAATATTCTGCAGTTTTTTATGATTTAAAGCCTTATTATTAATAAAACTAAATTTCTACACTATAATATTCTTAACAGAGGGACCCTAACCGTCGGAGTATGTATGCTTAATTCAAAAATCGAACGAGACAACTTCTGTCTCAATGTGGTTCAAACGATGGCTCGAACACCCAAATAGAACCGTTTTGCCCCGGAAGGGTAGAAAACGTATATTTAGGTTTCAACCGAAGCTCGAACTGGATTTGAGAAGACGCATGTCGTCTGTATTTGAGAGGACGCATGACGTCTGGATGAGTTGACGCATGTCATCTGGATTTGAGATGACGCTTGTCGTCTGCATGAGTAGACGCATGTCGTCTCTATGAGACGAAGCTTGTCCTGTGAATGGGACGACTCTCGTCGTCTTGATTTGAGACGACTCATGTCGTCTGAATGAGATGACGCATGTCGTCTGGATGAAACAACGCATGTCTTCTGGATGAGACGATGCTTGTCGTCTGGATTTGATACGACACACGTCATCTAGATGAGACGACACATGTCGTCTAGATGAGAAGACGCTTATCGTCTTGATTTGAGACGACAGATTTTTCACCAAATTTTACGCGGACAAAGTCGCGTGTAACAACTAGTATAATATATAACAATATATTGTAAACTAAGATTTAGCTTTGTATAGAAGTTACAGTTAAGAATCTGCAGTGTACCTTTCTTGTTTGTTTAGGGAACTGCAGTACGACCCTATAGCTAAAGTGGTCTGGACCCATGTTCGCACCTCATTTGAAATGCTTAACGCCACTCCTCGGTACATCTTCAGTCACAGATATGGCTACAAGAACAACGGCCAATGGTCGGGCATGATAAACGATATCGACACGGGAAAAGCTGATTTGGGTAGTTTTTTTTAATTTTACTAATATTATAAACGCGAAGTTTGAACACATGGGTGTACATATAAGTGTATGTTTGACGCTCTTTCACGGAGAAACTACTGAATAGATTTTAGTATAATATTACATTATTACATTAAATATATATTAGATTAAGTTGAAACGCTAGTTTAATATATAACAAAAGAGGCAAACAGGCTGTTTGCACAATTGTGTGAGTTATGACGTCTATTGACAAGAGCACTACCATAAGGGTCATAAATGCCTTGTCCAAATAGGACGCCAAGACGCGATGAGAGCAAATATAGTTCGTACGTCGTAGGAACGTGCGATCAAACATATTGATTGATATCCTATCGTATCCAATAAACAATAAAGAAATGCATGCTCCAATACCTGCAGTCAGGAGCACTTAATGGCCACCTCAGATCGGACTCATTTTGGTCTGCTCTTCGCATGTATGAAAGGTCTGCTCTTCGCAAGCCTGACCACATGGCCAAATATATCTACAGTTTGTCATTGAAACGCCAAGAAAAAGAATTTAAAAAATTGAATTAAACCCAATT
This sequence comes from Charaxes varanes, assembly GCA_024363005.1. Taxonomy (NCBI): domain Eukaryota; kingdom Metazoa; phylum Arthropoda; class Insecta; order Lepidoptera; family Nymphalidae; genus Charaxes; species Charaxes varanes. The sequence continues at coordinate 7,260,233 of JANCMC010021608.1, forward strand.
ATATATTACTGATTCTTTACCTTTTCTCCACGTCGCCCTGTAGAAGAGGAAGGTGGGTTTTTCTGGTTTGTAACAATGTTTAAAAATTCATACAACAATTTTGATGACCCTTAATGTCAAGTATTTACTTACTAACATTTTTTCCTTTTTGTATTTCAGGTACAGAGTGTCACCCCTCGATCGAACGCTTAAGTGTTGTTGTTTTCACCGATTCCATCTCTAAATTTACGGTAAAATTCATCTACCGTCAACCGCCGTTGTCCTACGTTACTAATATATTTACTCTGCCCTTTTCCGCCGATGTTTGGATCGCTATTATTCTCTCTATTATTATTTCATGTATAACCATTTACTTGGCAACTAAGTGGGAGACATTTTGGATAGGCACGGTAAGATTTTATATTAACATTTTAGCCATTTTGATTGACCACAAGTTAAGTTATTTAATAATTTGTTAATAAGCTTTTTTCGTTATTGTGCAGTTTGGTTACTTTTTCAAATAATAAAGAGGTAACAAACAAAATTTTATTCTATGTTTAGTATAACTAACTATAAACTATAAACTAATGTATGTATCTTACAATCATAGCCACTAACGGATTACACAGAAGAGTTCTTAAGTACTAATAGACGCAAAACAAAACAATTTTGTTTTTAGAAATATATAAACACGTATATAGAGATCAGTCTAAAGATTTAAAGATATTTATTCTCAATAAGACATGAGACACTTGCTCGACAATATTATATAAAGACTAGCTGCGCCCCGCGAGTCCGTCCGCGTGGGTCACCCTCATCACTTAGGGGGATGAAAAATAGACGATGACCGATTGTCAACCCTTGCCAATGTGCACGCAAAATTTCATGAAAATTGGTAGAGCCGTTTTGGAGGAGTTTGGCAACGCACCCCGTGACACGAGAATTTTATATATTAGATATTACATTTCATTCATTCACAATTATTTAGAGATAATTCACTCAATAAATTCATTCTATGTGCTAAAGAAACTTATTGTAATGCCGGAGCCAAATATAGCTTCATTTGAATGATCATTTCAATGATCATGTGGTGTGGCCGGAGACTATGTGTAATTGTACAAAGTTTGGTAGTATTTTGTGGACTTCGAGATCAAAAATGTACAAATATTTTGAGCTAATTATGTATTAATTAATGTTGGACGATAGAGTACAAATAGAATATTTTTAAATAAACCTAAAACCTAATTCATCAAAATTGAATTCAGTCGCCTGCATGATTTTTGCATGACTAGTAATTAAAGATTTTTTATTTTTGTATAGAGCCAAGCCCAGCTTGATGGTACGTTTGTTGACGCAATTCTATTATCAGTGAGTGCGGTGTGTCAGCAAGGCTGTTCAAAGGAGCCTCAGAAACTTTCAGGTAAAACTTTCGGTAAAAACTGTACAATTGTAATGCCGGAGCCAGACATAGCTCAAAGTGTTTGTATATTTTTGTCCTTGAAGACTACAAAGCACTACAAAACTTTGCGCAGCTACATAAAGTCCCCGGTCACAGTACATGATCAATGAAATGATCATTCAAATGAAGCTATGTCCGTCTCCGGCATAATAAAAATGTCCATATTATTAAGTTTGGGAAACATAATGTAAGAAAAGGTCTTGTAATATAGTAATAATAAATGTTCTATTATTGTTCATATTGACGTTCAGCGTGATAATAATGTCAATAAGGCTGAAAAAGATGAGTTAACTAAATATTATTTATGTCTGCTAATGAGATTACCGCCATGTAGAGTGGACTCAACAATTATTGTTCCGATTATTATTTCGGTTCACGGTCAGTTCACGGACTCCTTGCGAGAAGTCTCGACCGTTATCTTAAGGGGTTATCGCCATGTTATTTATAATCTAAGATGGCGCAAAAAAAAATCTGATAAAGAAAGTGTACAGGATATATTAGTTTTCGTATTTAACTTTACGACTAATATCACAAAGTGACGTTAAGCGGGTCCCACTGTTTTGCATGGTTTCTGAAATACTGAGGAGGTCGGATATCAAATATAAACCAGTGCTAGAATGGATCACCCACCTGTCACCCGGTCGAAGCAAGAGCAACTTAACTTAGAGATCGACTCAAATGCCAGCCACTGATTAGGCCACGACCACCTCGTTCTTTATTGTCAACTTTGTGTGTTAAAACTATGTAGTGCACATTTTAAGTACATAGTTTTAATGATAATTTTTATTTAAAATTAGTCCGCGTAAATTAGGTAAAAAAAATTGTTTCAATTTTAGCGTGATGATATAATAGCCTATAGCCTTCCTTGATAAATGGGCTATCTACAATGAAAGAGTTTTTCAAATCGGACCAGTAGTTCCTGAGTTTAGCGCGTTCAAGCAAACAAACAAACTGTTCCGCTTTATATATTAGTATCTGTACTAGTGTGGGAAAGGCACACCAAGGTGAGGAAGTTTTTCAATCTGGAGCCCTAACCACCGGTTGCTTGGGTCCTTGCCCCGCTGCCGGTGGACATTTATTTTTTATATATTTTTAAATGTTTTTATTTTTATACTAATATTTTAAAATGTATTTAGAGTAAGATGTTTGAATAAATGATAGTCATAATAATACCATCTTGGCCGGTTTCGGCTACGGCGACTGCTTCAAAGGAATAGCTCCGTTATTGGTGCACTCGTATATCCGGTCTTATTTATAAAAGAGCGTGCACATTGCGGGCATGTAAGGTCGCCATTAAGATAATTGTATTCGCAAGCCACAGGTGTAGTAAGCACATATGTAGTATGTAATTCTACATTTCTGGCCGAATTACGAACAGCCAGGGATCTCTTGTTTTTAAAAAAATGTATTGATTGATTTCAGAACGGATTACTGACGGCTCTTCCATTCCTTGTCATGCGGTTTACCAATTTCTTCTTTACTTGGTTCACAGACATGGTTCGTCTGGTTTGACCCCAACTGGAAGCAAAAGTCAGTTTATTGCAATAGTAAATAATCTATGGTATTCACCCGCACGATGCCAACACAATAGACAATATTCCTGCACTCTGCCAACACTCAGTTCTTCGGTTCACTATTTGTAGATATCGTTTAGCTACTTTTTATATATTTTCTAGCGGACCCAGCAGAGGTCTTGCCCGAATTTTGGCTCGTCTGATATTAGCCGATTAAAAAACCTCTTCCCTAAAACGTCACAGTCCGAATGTTTTATGAAATAACATTTTCCATACATTTGAAGTAGTCTCAATTAGCGATCGAACCTACATTTTTAGGGTTCCGTGGTACTAAAAGGAACACTTATAATTCCGCTATGTCCGTCCGCCCGTAGCATTTCCAAACTATTAGATGTAGAGACTTGAAATTTTCCATGTTGCTAGAACATGCTAGAAACTCATTAGGAAAATTATTTTGAACAAAATCGGTCAACAACGTTATAGGTAACAGCCGCCTGTTATACACAAATATTATTTTTAGAAATATATAAATACATACATATGGATAATACACCCAGACCCGAGGTGGAAATCAAACCCACGACCCCCGAAGCAAAAGGCAGGGTCACTGCCCACTGCGAAACTCTAACCGTTTACGCAGCGCACGCAGCGGAAGCTCTCAAAAGGGGAAAAAACCGCCGATTTCGAAACATTCTTCATTGGTACTCCGCTCCTATTAGTCTTAGCGTGATGATAGATAGCCTATAGCCTTCCTCGATAAATGGGCTAACTAACGCTGAAGGAATTTTTCAAATCGGACCAGTAATTCCGGAGATTAGCGCGTTCAAACAAACAAACTCTTCAGCTTTATATATTAGTATAGAGTATAAATGACATTTTTTGTTCAAGTACCAACAATACGGACGTCCCATTTGTCTCATATACGTACTAAAGCAACAAACAAACAGAATTTAATTCAAGGTGTTTTTATATTTTTTCGTTAATTATAGATAAACGATTTGGAATTACACTCCTACTTTCAATCGCAAACAGCGCGTCGTAATTCTGAAGCTAATAAAGAAAACATTAACGTGTTAAGAAGACTGTTTTGAACGTGATCATGCCAGATCCACTCACACAGACAATTTGGACGTCTAAGGAAATACATTTTAAATCACTTTTTTCTCACATTAAATAAAATATCCTTCAAAAGTATTAAAACGACTTTCTTCTTATTATGTGTATATAATTATGTACATTTATCAATAAGTGCTTTACCAAACGAATAAAGTGATTTAAGTGAGAGTAGAACAGACTGACAGAGAGTAGCAACGCTTCGCGTTATGAGGCGAGCAAAATAGTACAGGATGTGGGTAGTTATATAAAATTGTTATAATATTTTTGTTATATATACTATCTAAATAAGATATATAAAATACACGACATATATATAAACATGAAATCCTTACATACATAAGGAAAGCGGACGCTCGCGCGCCGAGACGACGACGCTGCGCCGCCGCATCGGCGCCGCAGGCGTGCGTGCGACCATTACAGATACGGTACAATACCATCTATTGATTATCATAATTTTTTGTTATTAATCATTAAAAAAAAAGTATTATAAATTGCTTAACTGTTGATATTATTCTACCATATTTTTATATATGGTAGAAGGTGCAGGCTGAAAATCAGCGTCGTGTGCCCACGGCAATGCAGCATTCCTTTGTTATGTTACAAGTTTTTATCTTGTTACTTGTTTACTGTACTTTAAGATCTACTTGTAACATTGAGAACAATAAAGCTTATTATTATTATTATTATTCCAACTTGTAAAATTATTGTCGATGGTCCCTATTAACAATGTCGGTTCTGCAAAAAAACAACTTTTCAGTAGATCAGTTCAAAGTTAATTTTGACTATAAAAAATAAATGACAAGGCTGTGGATGTTCAATTTTGCTATCATTGCAAAAAATAAAATAACCTTTATTGATATTGTAAGCTTCTATTTTTATTTCAATCTTCGATTTTGTCTGCGTAATGTTAGATAAAAAAAAATAGATTCAAATTTAACGTGATAATATATAGCCTTCCTCGATAAATGGGCTATCTAACACAGAAAGAATTTTTCAAATCGGACCAGTAGCTCCTGAGATAAGCGCGTTCAAGCAAACAAACTCTTCAACTTTGTATACTAGTATAGATATTTTCTAGCATCTAGTAGTCTCTATTGTTTCATCTCCTCTTTTTTTATCAATTTTAAATTACTTTGTAGTGTTTTGTTTTATTCTACTATATTCTAATCTAATATTTTCATTTTTATACCCCTTATTCAGCTGATGTACTGTGTGTGCATTGAATTTTAAAAGGTGTTATGTGTTTCCACATTCTGCAATAGCAAAGATTTAACCTTTAATCGCTCACAGCTGGGCGTAGGCCTCCCTTTGCCTCTGTCCCTCTCCTCTATCACATTTTACCCGAGTACAATCCACACAGAAGTAAGATGTAATGTGCAATATTGTTTGGTGTTTCACAAATATATTTGTTATTATTTAACTAGAGTCAATATCCATTTACAGTGAAGAATTTTAATACATATACTTTTACTTATATTCATGAAACTAATATAAAAAGCAAATATAAATGCCTAATTATAAAGATATCCTTTAAATGTTTCATTTCATAAGTAAAGAAAAACAACCACAAATTTCAAAATAATCATTACATTATTTATTAATTATGGAAACTATTCCATCAGGAGTTCAAAAGTATAATCCATTATCTTGACTTAAAAAGTTCCTGATTGTTTAAAATTAATTTAGGGTGCATTAAATTTTCAAAAAACATCAACACTTTTCCATAATTACAAAATTATGGAAAAGTGTAATAAATATTATCTCAATTAACTTGTGTTGTGTTGTGTTTTGAAATTTTAATGCACCTTAAATTAATTTTAAACAACTTCGCTTGCGTGAGTTAGTTCTTGTACTGCGGTCATCGTAATCCGTACAGCGCCATCTAGTTTGCTTTGGTGTAACGTTTTCCACTCGACATCATTGCCATCTTGTTAAGTAGCGGCCGCTACATATGCGTGTTTTTATCATGTAGTTTAAATTTAACTAGAGACAAACTTAATACAGCATCTAGAATTTCGTTAATGAATTGTATACTATATCGTATACTATATGCGCCCACAAACGATTTCTGTACCCTCCACAGACGCAAGAATGAAGTCAAAAGTTTATTCCTGCTTCTAATTTGCCTATCATGCATATCACAATTTTTTTGAAAAAAGATGAATATTTTTTCTAACAAACATAATATTGGCAAATATATACGGTGAAGCAACTGTAAGTATTTCTCTGTGGAATCAGTTGCCTTCAAGGAAAGAGCATACTCATTTCTCAAAGGCCGGCAACGCATCTGCGAGCCCTTTGCCCCTTGTTATATTAAACAGTTGCCCATGGGCGTCGGTAGTCACTTAAGTGTACCGCCTGCTCGTTTGCATATGCCTTGTTATATATTTAAAAAAAAACACAAAATTAAATTGTTAACACAAATACATTAAATTGTCCGCAGTATATTCAGTTCACTATATTTCGGCGGGTTTACAATCTCGCGAGATAAATTAGAATATAACTGTGTTTACAATTTAACAGTGACAAATATAATATAACAATTTTGTTATGTTTTATCTGTCTGATATACGGCCAGTTGTATTTGTTTCCGCTAATCTGATTTCATTGCAATTCGACATGAAAGTGTGTTATATTGTTTCCGTTGCAAAGTTTCCAATAGAATGAGTATTTAATTCTTTAACCATAAGTTGTCATTTTATGTGCTTATATATAAAATACACATTTATACGTAGCATATAGTTTGCGTGTATTAGCAGTGCAATAGGTTCTGAGAAATTTAAGATTATCTAAAATTTTGTAATATTTCTCATTATTCTGTCATATGTTTTCCTTTTTACCTCATAATAGACCTAAAATATCCTTATAATATAGGTATCCTATTTTTGTGACATTGCAGAAATTCACAGATGAATTGTTAAAACTGCCCGATGTATATTTTGTGACATATCAGGAAGCCATAGACTGGATTAAACGACCAACGCCAGTCTTGCAACTAAAGAAATTTCAGCCATGGCAATGTAACAAACGCCAATTCGAAGAATATGAACTCGCTTGTGGTAAACCAAATACTTGCAAACTACCCTCAAAAGTGCTAGAACATGACAAATACATGATTACTTGCATGGACTGTCCTAAAAGTTATCCTTGGATAAGAAATGAATTTGGTTTTGATTAATTTTGTCTATAGTCTATATGAAACATCACTATTGAAAACCAAGTCTTAACAACATAATATAACCTTAAATAAAAAAAATTGTTGATCTTAGGTAAACAACTCAACCAAAATGAAATTAGTTCTTATATTATGTTTGAATCTCACTATAAGATAGTTTCAGACAATTATTGAAGTTACCATTAAATTTTGTAAGATTTTAAGCATATATGTAAAAAATATGTATAGTTTACCCAACCCCCGGTGACCCAAAACACTTTTTAAAGGCCAGCAAGACATCTGCAAGCACCTGGTGATGCAGATGTCAATGAGTGTCAGTAGTCACTTAGTGAACCAGCTGCCCATTTTCCCCCTTGTAATATTAAAAAAAAATCTTGTAATTGCACTATGTTTCAATGCAAGCTTCCTTGTAAAAAAAATTGCATGTATCAAATACAAGACTTATAATAATATATAGCTGTTATTGTAGTGTTAAGTATAGTGTGAAAAAATGTGTACATACGCTCAGGATGTTTAATGTTAAAGTTCTAATTTATTGTTTCATAATAATGTAGCTTATGAATAGTTTAATTTATCTTTATCTGAACTGTGACGCTTGGAAATTTTCCACTTATTTAAACAATAATATAACAACCCCTTAACATGCAGACTTAAAGTATCTTGTAAAAGCTAAAAGTTTGTCAGCGCATGTTCTCTATACAGGTAAGAACAATGGCCCATAATGAAGTTTGAGTGATTGTGACTGAAAAATATACAGCATTAAAGGTGTGAAAATGTGAATTTACATTTTTCTCATCTCTAGTGCCATATACTTGCCAAAACCAC
>JANCMC010021608.1:7268400-7322826 GCA_024363005.1 Charaxes varanes
AATATACAGCATTAAAGGTGTGAAAATGTGAATTTACATTTTTCTCATCTCTAGTGCCATATACTTGCCAAAACCACGATCACTCAAACTTCATTATGGTCTATTGTCTTTAACTGTACAGAGAGTGTGTGTTGAAAGACTTTCCACTTTTACAAAATAACATAAATCGTTACCATAATTCAGTTCCTCCTTGTAAAATAAAATAGAATAGAAAATATTTCAACCCTCTAAAAAAATCTAACTTGTTTTAATATTGTGACACAAATAAATTCCAAATCAAACTATGGATTATTAAACTTTAAATGTTAATAAATATAATAGTTTTATTTATTTTTCACATTTTTTTCAACATTTTCTCACTTAAAAAGAGATATATATCTACTTTTGTCAGCTTGCCGGCATTTACTGCTGGATATTTTATAGATTTCCAGAGACATAAAGTTTGATCTACGGGTACAAGGATGGCCGATGGTTTAATATGTCCTATTCAATGTCACTTCAGCCTGTTAATTGTAAGACAAAAGAGGATGTTATAGTTGTTATAAATTTGTTTTTTTAGTCTAATAGGGATTTTGATAAGGGACATAAAAATAAGAGTCAAATCAATGAAAGATTAGCCTTAATATTTACTTATCCTAAGTAGTTAAAATGCAATATGTACAGCTATCCTTCTTGTGTAATGAATGGATTTGGGATAGCTTCCATTCCATCCATAGGGCATATTAATACAACAGATGTACCCCTGCACACAACAAGACCTAGTGCCCTTGTGTCATCTAGTAGCTTATAAGGGTCATCTGGATCTGTAAAGTAAAAAATGATCACTATAGATAAGAAGCAATTTGTTTACTTGTGAGGAGGTTCTAGGTTAATTAGTGGCTAGCATGTGAATAGATCACTAAGCTAAATAACTCTTACTGCGGCTGGGTGATAGATGGGTGACCAACTCATACACTAGTTTTCAAATATCCAACCTCCTCCATGTTTCAGAAGACATGTTAAACAATGGATCCCGATTAATGACACTGAATGATATTAGTAGTGAGATTGTAGTAGTTCTGGGGATGATGTCAGACAGACTACTAGGCTGTCATCTTAACTCACTTTACAGCCACATCCTCTTTAATCTAATTGGACCGTGATAATAGACCAGGAAAAAGCTAGGGAGAAATGTCTAGTTGAAAATGATTAGTAATTAAATCGTTACGAAATAAAATTAAGCCTGATTTGGAAAGTGTTTCTATTACTAAGAAACAGACAACTATAAGTTTTAAGTTAAGCTTAAATCCATATAATATGTAAAGAACCCAACATACCTCTAAGGAACTCAGTTGTATTATCCAACACAAGATTTAATAAAGGGTCATATCCTTTTAATATTCCCGCCGCTTCTCGACCACCGGCAAACTTTACTCGAATACTTTTTTCTAAATATTTACTTAAGTCTAAAATAGATTCCTTCCGACGTTTTTCTTTATTATCCCCAGCGCCTTGTGAAGACTTGAAATAAAAACAAAGATTTTAAAATGTTAATAAATACAAAAAAGAATAAAACAAATATTAAACACCACTGTAAAGTTAAGTTCTACCTTAGATTTATCACCTTCTTTTGATGACATTTTGTAAGCTAGTGGCTAAAATCGTTTACAAATAAATATAAAATTTGTATTGTTTATTTGAAGTTTTGGACGAATAGATTTTTAGGAATTTTAGGTTAAATTAAACATAGAATAGTTGCCTACTCTTTGGGAAAATACTGCACTACAGACATGAAAAGGAAATCCAATAAAACAGATAATCTACAGGTGGTCAAAGAGTTTATGACATGTGACGAAGCAGTGGGTATTACACTTACGTATAATTGCTATATTTAATTACAAGTATATTTAGTAATATATATAAACATAATACATTAATATTGTTAATACAATTTTCAAAATGTGTTAAGTGAAAATCAATTACAGTTTTCCCTTGATTGATAATGCATTTGTGGGTCAATTATTGGTGACAGGGGAATTAAGCACTTTATGGCTTTCTTCGTTCAAATTTTCCATTGTGAAAACAGCGCCCCACTATAGCTTCATCCCCTGTTTAAATCTCATAGTTTAGCTGGAGACTTTGTGTAACTCAGCAAAGTTCTGTAGATGTTGCTAAAAATATTTTCAAAAAGCTGGCGCTTATTATATTTGAACACTTATTTGATCATTGAGTGTAGACGGGGCCAACTTTCTCCGTCAATATTCTTGCAATTTGTATGTTTTGTCACTCACGCTGTCAGTGTCAGTTTGTAATTTGTAAATACTATAAATATCTAAATACTACTTTTAGCCGAATAAAGATATTGTTTTGCAAAGTATCACAAATTAAAAGGAGGAAAGGTTAATTGTAACTCAATCAAATTATATACAATAAATTTAGTTGTCCATTCTAGTTGACCATTTTAGAATCTTCATAAAGGTTTCTGTCTTTTAAATAAAATGGCTAACATATTTGCAAGTTGTTTTAATTAGAAAATAATCTTATGAGATATCAATGCGCTCTTCAGTGAGCTATATACTATCTCACGCGCCTGGAGAGTCTGTGATGTCGCACCCAGACTACGCGCAACAGGATTTTAGGACATTAAGATGGTGAGGGTGAAATTTCAGATTCTGGCAAGATGTCCTGTGTTGGAATACAGCTGCCGGTATTACTGTGCCGTAAAAACTCGTAATAATCGCACGCTTAATATTAAACTGACCGATCAAGTTTTCTAAAGTGAGTTAAGGATACAGTCAGCTTCGGTACAACGTCCTCTATGAAGAAATCCAAGAAATATTTCAATATCTCCACCCGACACTGAGATACAGCTATTTTTTGTCTTTTTAACTAAAATAAGTTTTTAGTTAAAAAAGAAACAAATAATAAAATATAATTAAGATAACATTTGAGTACCATTACTTTATTACCTGTTAATAAAGTACAAAAATTGCGTTACTATAATGCCGGAGCTAAACGTAGCTTCATTTGAATTTTTTTTTTTTTAATATTACAAGGGGGCAGACGAGCAGGCAGCAGGCACCGAAGTGCCTACCGGCGCCCATGGACATCTGCACGACCAGAATTAACTAATTATAAAGAAGATATATATTTTTAATATACATACTTGTTTTGTTTAAGCATTATTTGAGCACGAAGACCTTGGTCACCCATCTATCACCCGACCACAGCGAGACTTACTTAACCTAGCGATCGACTCAAATGCCGGCCACTGATTAAGCTGCGACCTCCTCTTAAGATAAGTTTAAATTATTAATACGTTTTACAAGTTTCTGAATCGCCAATCAGGTTTTCAATCAAATGACAGAGCTTTCAACGTTGATCAATGTTAGGTGGCGTTTCTGACCGTAAATTCATGGTAATGAAGGCGAATCAATTTACTGTACGCATCAAGCACTATCGAAGGCTATACAAAATAACATTCATCTTGTTACTGTGCATTAAAATTTCATTAAAACCGACAGAGGCGGAAACGAAGATAGAATTATTTTTATACCCACTAGCTGTTTTCCCCGACTTCGTTCATGTAAAATTTAACTTGCGCTTAAACCTTAATGGTAAGCAAGTAATAGGTAGGTCGGTAATTTTTAGGATCCGTGGAACTTCCGGATTTGTGTAACAGGAACGTGACACCTGTGGTCATGAACAATGGTCCAATCCAGTGTCAATGGCGGTTTGGTATTGCGATGCAAAAATAGGATGTGAACTTTGGAACCATTTATTATTATTATTATTACATAATCAAGTTATAAACGAGCCAGACTGTTGTCGTCTTTAAAGTACAACCCGACCGCCTTGGATTTTAATATATACCAAAAATATACTTTCGTCTTCCTGAAAAAACTATTTAACCTATTTCGATAAAATTTGCTAGTAACACCATCTTTGATGATAATATTTAAAGCAGATGTAATCCAGATAAGAAAAAGGTGCAATAAACTGTCTAGAGCGTCTGGGCTAGTTTCCCAAAACGCGCCAAATTCGAGCTCTTCGGCACTTATATTTCTTTTCCTCCTCCTGTGTAAAAATTAATACAAAACATTAATGTGGCTTCTACTGATCTTAGCGTAATGATATATAGCCCATAGCCTTCCGCGATAAATGGACTAATAAATAAAGGGCGTAAAAGACATCGTACAGCAAACTTTGTGATACGGCTACATTTAATGTCCTAAATAAAATCACAAAAATCATTCACTTTGGAAATGAGAAGTCACAGATATTACCATCCTCATCTTATTCTCGAGCGCGCAATGTATCGTGAACATTAGAAAGCAATCGTCAACGAAATGTTGACGCGAAAAACAAGTCAACGACCCGCGCCGCGCTAACCCTGTTACGAACTTTTAAGTTTTATTTACATTGCGGTTTGATGTAAAACTATTGACGAAATTTGTTTCTGATTTAAAATCGCATTGGGACAGATAGTAATAATGATATTATACACTATTCAGTTAAAAAGGAGGTAAAAGAAATTGTACATTTCAAGAAGAAGCCGACAAAAAATTTCACTACTGGGAAGTCTAGAATCATGTACTGAACTTTTTTTTTTTTTTTTTTTTTTTTTTTTTTTTTTTTTTTTTTTTTTTTTTTTTTTTAAATTAGCCCATAATGTCCCTCTGCTGGGCAAAGGCCTCCCCACTCTTAGACTCTCCTCTATCTAGAGCTAAACCAATCCACTCCTTTCCCACACTCTTTTCCTTTTTGATAATATTAAAGTTTTTATAAATATATAAATATTAAAAAATACACATTTTATATTTACTGATACTAGAAGGAAAAACAGTTTTAAGTTATTTATTGCGTAAATAAATATCGCTTTTAATTTTCATGTACATTTTCATGAAATAAATATATACTGAATATTTGAAAATTTAAAGAAATTATAAATATAAATTCTTACATAACTGACGATAGTTTGGAAAGACAACTTCGAATGAGGTCATAAACGCAATAAATGGCGCATCTATATTTTATTCTACGCATTTCACCTCTTATCGTTAGCTCTTTTTAATACCTGTATCACTGTCACACCAGTAGATATTTTATTAAATAGTAATCTAAGAATAATTTTCCATTAAGCGACTAGTCGCTGATAAAATAATGTCATCAGATGTACTACTTAAAAAAAATGGCCCAAGATGCAACCCTTTACCATACTTATCTAATGAAACCAATTTTTATTGTCAGTTAAATACATAATTAAGTTGTGTTTTAGTATACCCGTGTACTTCTTTTTATTGATTGTTTATCCTATAGTATGATTTAATAATTTATAGGACATATTTTATGATGTTAGTTAATAATAATTTTATCAATTTATTCTATACGATCAATTTTAAAATTAAATTCGTCAATTAATTAAAAGTTGACGCGTACACAATTTGGAAAAGTTTTGACTGCGATCTACCAACATTATGCACTGTAAGGTTAGATCAAAATCTGTTTTGATAGTGCTTTGTACAGTATAATGTCCGGTTATAACCAACACCTATTCAGAGTCATATCAGCGGGTACAAGGTAACAAGGATATATTTTTCTAGGCACTATTCCGGACCGAGTAAGGTATCGCACGCATTTTAACGAGCGGGATAACTATTTTTCACCACTTTCAACTTTTTGAATAGACCATTGTTAAATAAAAAATGGTCAAAAGCGTGTCAAGACACGCTTACATAGAAGGGTTCCGTATCTTATACGCTATAAACGTATTTGTGAAATAATTTCAAAAGTTTTTGGTCGATTTCGTTCAAAATAATTTTCCTAGTGAGTTTTTAGCATGTTTTATCAACATGGAAAATATCAAGTCTCTTCGTCTAATAGTTTGGAAATGCTAGGGGGGAGACCACCTTACGGGCAGACAGACGGATGGATCGAAATTATAAGGGTTCCTTGTAGTACTACGGAACCCTAAAAATGAAGAAAAAATCTTTAAATACGCACATCATGTGGTCGAATGTCGACCACTAGGCGACATCTGGTATATCTAAATGTTATACTTACAGGGTATACATTACTTCTTAATACTAGATATAGTCCGCGACTTCGTCTGCATAAAATTAAACTTCGCCTAATAATAATAAGTCTTAGACCTAAATGTAGTCTTATTAAAAAATCCGTTCTTATCGGATGTATACTAACAATTAACTACGTCCTTGCCAAATTTCATCTTTTTACGTCCCCTGATTTTCGAGATTTCTCGATACGTAGGTCACCTATTCGCTTATCTCAATATATATAAATTACACGTCATGTTGTTTGTCCGCGATGGACTCATAGATTATTTAACCAATTTTAATCAAATTTGCACAACGTTTGTAGTTTGAGCCAACTTGAAAGATAGAATACCTTAAATCTCAAAAGTAACCCAATTTTCGGACAGGACAAGGTCTGCCGTGTCCGCTAGTATATTCAATTTTCATTGCTCCTTCCAGTGGAGTTAAACAAAAACAGTTAGTAAAAAATCAGTTCAATTGATATCACAGCTTCGACTTCCCATGTAATTAACTTCTACGGTAAGATGTCCCTTTTTGTTGCTCTGCCCGCGTCGAACGCAGGCGAACACGCGTCTGTCAAAAGACTGTATCAATATTACGCCGGTATAGCTTCATTTGAATGATCATTTCAATGATAATGTACTGTGGCCGGGGACTTTGTTTAACTGCGCAAAGTTTTGTAGTATTTTGTAGTCTTCAAGGACAAAGATGTACAAATACTTTGAGCTATGTTTGGCTCCGGCATTACTAATATAATGTCACCTTAACCAAATAATTTGAAGCTTCTATGAATTTTCTTTTTCTTCCTTACGTTATCCCGGTCTAGTACCAGAATCTGCTTAAGTTTTTTTTAATGTTAGGAATACTTTTAAGGTATCTCTAATATTCCTGTTTCCCCTCCAACTAAGCTTAAATTTAAAGCTTTTAATAGGAGCGGGCGCGAAAATACCCCAGTGACATCGGGGTTGGTACCTTGCTGATTTCAGTACATCCCTTCTATTATTGACCTATGCCGGCAGCGCATCTGCTGGCCTTCTGGTCGTGCAGATGTCTATGGGCGCCGGTAGGCACTTCGGTGCCTGCTGCCTACTCGCTTGCCCCCTTGTAACATAAAAAAAAAGTTTCGACTACAACCATTACTGACATCAGATGAAGGCAGACATACATAAGATATGATAATACAAGAAAATTAATAGAAAGAAAGAAAGAAAAGCTTTATTTGTAACTGCTTATATGTTGACAAAAAGAGGAAAAGTGTAATATTTATTTTCTAGAAAAAAATAAAACATTTATGAGCTCTCAGAGTGGACTACTATGTGCCAATTTTAAAAGGCTGTATAATCAAATAAAAAATAAATAAATAAATACAGGACTATATGACACACCGACGTCGGTTCCTAAGGTAGACAACTTAATGCCTGTGTTATAAGGTAACAGCCGCCTGTTATACACAAATATTTTTTTTAGAAATATATAAATACATACATATGGATAATACACCCAGTGTAACGTCCTTTCAAACGACTTCAAAAAGGAGCAATTTCTCGATTCGACTGTATTTGTCAAGACCTTCGACTGTCTAGACCGATTTTGAGTGTTAGGATAGCCCATATAGCCCATCTATATATCATCACGCTAAAATTCACTTAATCATACGCCCAAGAAGTCGCGGGTAACGAGCTAGTATAGCATAAAACGCGACGATATTATACTCTTTCAAAAAATTAAGAGGCGAGGGAGAACATGGAATGTGAATGTAATAAAGATTTTATATTAATTATAAAATATTTACTTACCGTTTTTACTTTATCTCTATAATAGAACTTTTATTAGGATGAACAGGATAAGGTACAGTTCTAAATAGTACTTCTTTTAATATTTTAAATTTCGAGCTTTAAATCACTTCCTTTTTAATATCTAATCAAACTCAGGAATAGGTCAGAACGGTCTGTACGAACCAGAGGTTTAATGATATATGGTACAAACACTATATTCCCGGTATATATTCATAGTCAACTTGTGAACAGTAGGGTGGTGCAGTATCAATAGTTATAAAATTGACATCAATGTAATAATCGATTCTAACAATTGGTTTGCTTTAAGTTTTCAATCATAAAATAAATATCAGGTATTGCCATTATCAAAATAATTTTTGAGATGAGGATAAAAAGGTTTTTGCATTATTTGTGAAGGTCTTCACAAATAATGCATTATTTTAAAATTTAAAAAAAATACCATAAAAAAGGTTATGCTGATCTAACCTTAAAAGATTTTTATTTAGAACTTTAAAGGGGAACAATTTTGTCATACATGACTTTAGCGAAACTTTAACCATTTACGCAGCTCACGCAGCGGAAGCTCTCAAATGGGATAAAGAACCCCCGATTTTGAAACATTCTTCATTGGTACTCCCCTCCTATTGGACTTAGCGTGATGATATATAGCCTATAGCCTTCCCCAATAAATGACCTATCTAACACTGAAAGAATTTGTCAAATCGGACGTGTACTTCCTGAGATTAGCGCGTTCAAACAAACAAACAATCTCTTCAGCTTTATATATTAGTATAGATGACATTCTCACCCAGCAAAATCCGACGGAGGTGGATTTGTCCGTCCGTCCGTTGCATTGTACGCACATCATCCACCCATCCAGCGACATCTCTAACTGTCTCTACCCCTTCGCCTTAATCACTCTCAACGAACGACAGCGATTCCTTAACCTCCAAAATCGTAGAGGGTGCGTCCCGTTAGAGCGTACACGACGTCCACAGCGGTGACAGTCTTTCTCTCCACGTGTTCGGCGTGCGTGGCGGCATCCCTGATAACGTTCTCGAGGAACACTTTCAGCATGCCGCGAGTCTCTTCGTATAATGAGACCGGATATTCGCTTAACGCCACCTCTGCGCGCGAGAAGTCTGAAGGCCGGCTTCGTGATACCCTAGATGTTGTCACGCAGAACTTTCCTGTGACGCTTGGCTCCACCTTTTCCCAACCCCTTTCAACCTTTACCGCGGCCGGTCATTTTCCACACATCGGTTGAACATATGTTATTAAAAGACACGATTTTTTTAGGCTGACCAAAGGTCCTGTCTTTACTGTGACCCGTAAGGTCTATTGTAACTGCCTCAGGTTATAGTTCATCTTTAAGACCAGCAGAGCACACAAACCCTGCTGTGGCTTGAGGTGTGAGCGCCTTAATTCATCCTGGGGTCAGAGTGTGTTCCCCGAGTGCGTTGTAGCTTTTGAGTGGTAGAGTTGGGTAGTCACAGAGGATGTGCTTGGCCGTTTCCGAGTCCTTGTGACAGAACCTGCAGACTGGTGATTGACATAGGTAGACGGTATGTAAATGTTTCTTCATTCTGTAGTTACTCGTTAGTGATCTAGTAACTATTTTTCCAACTTCCACGGGATTTATGAACACATTTAATTAAAAAAAATTCGCATCAAAACTTAGCCGATTAACCGTCTATGAAAATGCATTTCATTACTTTTTCAAGTAAATGGTGGTGAATCTATTTTAAAAAAATGTATTTAAACTAAACGTATTTTACAGTGATATAAAACATTTTATCTAAACCATTGTGAACAACATTTGTATTATTTTTTTATGTTTTTCATTATGTATTTTTGTAAGTCTCGTCATTTTAGTCGCCATTTCCTACAATTTCATCTTCATATAGATAAATTTTCCAATACTTCCGAAACATTATTCATTTTCGTAATCTTTGTAGATTCGAATACAGTTTACAGTATTCGATAGTATTAACTACTTAGAAAAATTGCAAATCGAAATGTGAAGTTACAAATCGTTTAGATCATGGTCATCTCTATCGTTCTATATTTCTATGTTTGTTTATGAAATGGGAATCCCGAAATTTCAAGCGATGCTTTACAGTGATGTCATACGAAGTTCTATTAAATGTTTATTAAATAGATATTTTTAGATCGTATTTCCTCGTCGATATTTAGAACTTTTTGATAAGATTTTTCAAATTAGCGCTTGTTAACGGTATTTATATAAAGTATTTAATAGAACAATTTTATGCACATATCATATCTTATTTCGTATACATTTTAAAAAACGGTAAAACGTCTGGAGCGATTTTGATGAAATTTCCGAACAATCTTCAGGTTGCGTCTTTGGGTGATCCCGTAAAGTGTAAAGCAATCCAGTCAACAAATTTTCGTAACTTATAAATAAAATTGAAGGGTTTGCTTATGAAGACGAAAATATTTATTTTACTTATTGCATATCACTAATAAAATTACAAAAGAAAGTAGTAATTAATTTGCCATAGGCACCGTTTATATACGATACCTATAGCAAAAGTGCAAGTTTAAACACTTTTTCTGTTTGTTTGTTCAGGGTAATCTCCGAAACTATTGGACAGATTTGGACGTGTCTTTCACTGGCAATTCTTTTTACAAGGAATAACGTAGGCAAGAGGCAAAATTATTCGGGTTCTGCACAAAAATAAAAACTTTCAAAAATTCTCGACTCGACGAGTTGACTCAAATGAGTTAATCGCTAGGTTAAGCAATTCTCACCGCGGTCGAAGTCGCCGGCACAGCTAGTAATCTATATAGCTTTTAATTATTTTCCTAAAAGCTAGTTTTTTCGATTTATTAAAAAAAACGGCAATAAATAGGGACCTATAATTTACAGAAAAAAAGTATCTAATTAGTGGTTCTAGTAAAACATCCAATAACATGACATCCCTAAAAAGATGAACTAAATATCCTTTTGGGGATGATTCAGTTAACTTATTGTCCTACATCCTTTGCAGATATAAATATAGCAAGCTACAAAAATCTTCCGTTGACTAAAACTTTTCTCATATTCATCTTATCTTGAGAAACAAGATAATTCAAAAAGTTCTGTCGAAATCAGTCGAGGTTACGGGTCATCCATAAATTTTAATCCCCTCCCCCCTTTTGACACAGATTATCACATTCTCTATACATGTCTATAGGGGAGACATCACAATTTTTTCAATTTTGTGCATGTAATTAAAAAAATTAAAGAAAACAGTAGTTTCATTTTCTTTTCCAATTTTGTTTTGTTTTAATTTTTTTTTTAAATATTGACAAGTTTTTTTTTTTAAATATTGTCACACACCCTTTGACCCCCTCTCCCCACTGCCCATCGTCACACAATGTCACATATCAGTGACCCCCCTCCTTCCTTTTTAACGTGTGACGTAATTTTTGGATGATCCCTTCTAAAGGGCAGACAGACGAACAATTTTAAAAACTGACTGTCTTTTCTGTCGTACCTATAAAATTTAATAACATTCTTCTTCCTTCATCCGTTATCCCGGTCTAGTACCAGGGTCCGCTTAGATTGCAGAGGATTTGGCTGTGGGGCGAGTTAAGATGACCGATTGCCATCTGACGTCAATAACCGGTAGTAGGAGGGATTCGAGCGGTCGCCTTTCTTCGGGGTCGAGTGGACCAAAGCAGTCTTCCATACGGTCGGGACCACGCCAGCAGAATAGGAGTCGGAATCGGTGCAACTCTGGAGCGCATGGACGCAGCACAATAGGGGAGATGCCATCCGGCCCACTCGACTTATGGACGTCCAAGGAAAGAAGTGCTTGCTGTGCCGTTGTGTATTAAAGAAATAGTTTTTATTGTATTATATATCAAATGAAAGGTAACTTTTTCGCACCAATTATTTATATGTTTAAATATATTAAATTTAAAAAGTTATCGATTCATGTAAAAAAATTGCATGTTTTTGCCACATAGGATATAAATTTTTAAATAATTTTGTATGATGTAACGACTTTACCTAGTCTGTAGTATTAGAAAAGATCGCTCTGGTCTAAGACTGTAAAGACCTCAGTCGAATCTTTTGAATCTCATCGACTCCAAGAGCTTGATTCGAAGCCGCAGATGCGTTGCCAGAGTTTAAGAAATGAGTATGGTCTAAGTTGTAGGTCTCTAAATTAAAAGATCTAGACTAGGCAGAAGATAATAACTACACTAATTTTAAAAACTAAAGGCGAGAATCGAATACCTGCCTTTAATTTGTACGTTAGCCTTTGCAACGACGGGCTATCAGCAGTAAAAATTCTATTAGGAACGACAAAACCATAAAATGCCGAAATACAAGGTGTATTATCCGAGAACAACGCATTATTACATTTTTTCCGAACTCAATTTGTCTTATACAATGTGTTGTGCAAATAGTCTGGATTTTGTCATGAATGTAGTAATAATAATTTAACAGGTATAATGGGTTAATTTTTTTTTTAAATAAGTGTTAACCTGCGATTTCGTCCGTATTGAAATCAGTACTTTTGTCTAATGCCTCCTTAAGCGGTATCTATTAAAAATGTACAGCTTGTTAAGCACCTGCTGAACTTCGAAATGAAACCTAATATTAATATGCTTTTATCCTTAACAAATGGATCCCATTTGATCTTCCCTAATTGAAAATCAAGTAGGGAAGAGATGGCGCGACGACTTGGACGCCTTTGCGGGAAAGGTGTGGGTTGAGCTAGCTCTGGATAGAGGAGAGTGATCTAAGAGAGGGGAGGTCTTTGCCCAGCAGTGGGACATTACAGGCTAATTAAAAAAAGAATCTAGTATTTAAATATGTAACTGAAATCATTAAAAATATATATACGACTAGCTTAAGAGTTTCAAGGTACAACGTTAATTGAAACATCCTACAGACACTTCTCTACGTTCAACACTGAGTTATTGAGGCTCCATATATCCATATTCATCGGTACATAACGAAATATAATTAGATATAATCGGCGACAATTTTAAATCGTTCAGATCGACCATACCGATAGCGTGTTACAGATTCAGTACATTAATCATTGACAACCCTGACACACTCTGAGATGAAATAAAATAAAATCGGGTAAAAATATTAACTGTCAAAAATAACAATGTTGTAAAAATTTTATATAAATCTTATGTAGGGATAAAGTTATAGTCGGCCTAGCTCCGTTTTTCTATCCTCGGCCACCACTCAGTCACTGCCCTACTCCACCTGTCCTCACTTCGTCGGGCCAAGTGTTGTGCCCAGCTCCACTTGAGGTCAACATTGTTTCGTTCTTCGTCGGATTTCAGTGCTGCGTACTCGGTCTTGGAGTTTGATAACCGATCATGGACCTCTCCATGGCTCTTTGTGCGACTCTTATTTTCTGTACAGCCTCATTGGTAAGTGTCCATGTTTTATACAGCAGCGAATAAGAACCAAGTAGTCAAAAATGGCCAAAAGCGTGTCAAAACACGCTTATATAGAAGGGTTCCGTATCTGATACGCTATCAAGGTATTTGTTAAATAACTTCAAAAGTTGTTGTCCGATTTCGTTCAGAATAATTTTCCTAATGAGTTTTTAGCATGTTCCGAACTAACATATTCCAATAGGATTTAACCTAAACTTCGCGCAGTGGTAATTTATTAAGCGTGTACCAAATATAATATCCCGAGGCTGCCTCGCAAGACTGCTCGTTCAGATAGGACACGTCTATTTAAATGCTTCATATCGGACACTTTCACATGTCCTTTGCTGTTATAATGGCATGTCGTAAAAATGAATTACCGGTTATCTGTTTTATAATTGTTATGATTATAAAGTGTTATGCAAACGCGTTGCAATTTAATTGCATGCCGTCATATAACACATAATTACATGATAGCTTCGTAAGAGTTCGTACAACTTTATAAATTTTCCATAGAGGCTATTTATGCTTAGATTCAATCAATCAGGTGTACGCAAGTCAGATCGTAAAAAAAATGATATATGTACGGGCCGCAGTTGTTAAATAATAATTTGGAAATGGGCCTCTAACTATCTATTCATGTAGGTAGGTATTATAATCGATATTTAAAATGCAAAGATTAAAGCAAAGTAGTTTAGTTTCTCATGCATGTCATGGATTTCCGCAAAGTAACGTCTGATTCTATCAATTATTTGAAGACGGTGAGCTTGACCGTACAGGCTACGCTTTCCGCAAAGTAACGCCTGATTCTATCAATTAATATAGCTGTTGTTTATTATAACAGAACCCTCGTTAGGTTCAAATCCGATTTGTTATTAGCAGAATATTTGATAACACATTTGAAATATAAAGTAAACAGAAAACAAAATTTGCTAAAAAATGACTTTTATAAGACTATCAAAAAACCTAAGAGAATAAATATATACACAGGACTATATGACACACGGACGTCTGTTCCTAAGGTAGACAACTTAATGCCTGTGTTATAGATAATAGCCGCCTGTTAAACACAAATATTTTTTTAGAAATATATATATACATACATATAAATACACCCAAACTCGAGGTGGGAATCGAACCCACGACCCCCGGAGCAGAAAGCAGGGTCACAAATACTTGCAAAACAGTATAATTATTATTTTATTTTATATTTAGTATTTTCGCGATTAAAAGAAAATTGTTTAATTCTAAAGTGAGTTAATGATACAAGCAGCATCGTTTTAACGTCCTCAATTAGCCTATCTAAGATTTATTTCAATATCTCCACCGAACACTTAGATACAGCTTTTTATCGAATTACAGGCGGAATAAATCGAAAATGACTAAAATTTTTTTTACTATTTCCTAAAAATCAGATTTTTTGAGTTAGGTCAGTTTAATATTAAGCGCGCGATGAAAATAGGTTACATTCATAAATATAAAAATCTTTTTATTTAAATGTTAATAAGAAGTGTTCCTTTGCACTGTGATGTCAGGCGTGATTATAAACAAATTAAAATTATTACCGAATGAGGTTAGTATTTGAGATTTACTCGGAATTTCGCTTCACATTTAATTATGTGCTAAATGTTAACTACATTTTAAGTGCTTAAGTTTTAAGATTATTTATTTATTAACTAAAATTGCCCATATTTAGGTAAGTATGAAGCATTCTTTTTTGTCCCTACAAAAATGATAGTAGATAATATATCAATGGAGATAGGAATTTTAAAATGCTTTACAACTTGCAAAGTCTACTTGAATAAAATATCATTTGAATTTGAATTTCCTGTACCAACCCTAGAAATAAGTACACATAATAAGCTCTAAGCTTTCCAAGTATCCCTCTGTAAGAGCAATTTGCAGTGTATTAAATTTTTATAACGTTCTGGGGCTTTAAAATTTTGTTTGCATAGAACTAGCTTCTATAGTGTAATTTTATCGTGTTATTTGGGGAACGACTTTGAGAAGCAGTGTTGGAAATGACTGAAAATCTTGTTTAAATGCGTTATTTAAGCTATCAAATATTATATTATATTATTTTTATAATATTTTGCAAAACTAACAACAATTGCTTCTATAGTGTAATTTTATCGTGTTATTTGGGGAACGACTTTTTAACATACCATATAATTACTTAATTGTCCACTTATAAAATTTAGAACTAGGTTAATTGATCGTTTACACCTTTTTTGCGGAGACACGCTAGCCCACGTATAACGTGACATTACTACAATCATTTCTATATTATTTTTCCTTGACAATAATGTAGATGTGTTAAGCCACTATACTTACTGACTTATATGACAATTAAGTGTAAAATTTCTTAAGTTCCGTGCAAATGTCTCAATATTAAGGCTTGTTTATTCGTCCCTCTTATTCTCCAGTGAACATACAAGTACTTTTGATAGCCTAACGGGTTCAGAAGTAGAGGCAATTATGAGTGGGATTTTGGTCCATTTTCTATCCTTTAAGTATGAACGAAAGTAAATGATCTCGATAGGCTTAATCCTGATGTTATTGTTAGCTATGCGTTATGTCTTTGTTCAGAGAGCTTAGCAGGAACTTTTCGAACCAAAGTAAGTCGACGAGTCAACTTTACTTAGTATAACTTCCACTGCCCGTATTACCTTCCCTGCCCAATAGTTCCGACCTGATCTCATCCTATAATTATTCTATTATTCTTAAAATCCTTCTATTATTCTTCATCGTGGTGATGGTGATCAATCATATATCTTCGAACGTCTCTAAGATTGCGAATAAGTTCTTTACTAAACTATATCCTGCTAGAGAGACATTAAATTCGCCTTGTCTACGGTTGAAGTACTAACGGTCGATACTTCTATAATAAAATGAATATTTTGGGGTATACATATTTCCCTTAAAACTAAAATTTAGCGTTTTTAAAAGTTTGTATTAGTAGCCAAAACGATGGACGATAGATTTCAGTCTTCCGTGTCTTTCTATAGTTGAGCTATTATCGCTCTACATTGGAAAACGAGTTTGCATCCACAGTAAACGGTCGCAACGGTCATGAATAACTTAGCAATATCGACTGGAGTGGACGCCTCGAATTATTTACTCGACGCCTTCTAAAGAACCAAGCTGCACCAACGACGCGCATTTAATTAATGGATTTATTACGAAGACATTATTATACTTAATCCCCCCCCCCCCTCCCCCTATTTAGGTAACGAATAGCCTTCGATAAGTATCGTCTGGAACGGTTTAATTGCCCTGTAATTACACTACCCTTTGCGTTTTTGTAAAGAGCGCTTAAAGGAAGTAAGCAATGAAATAAATAAACGGGGCAAGTGCGAATCAGACTGGCGCGCTAAGGGTTCCGTACATACCATCAAGTAGTACTTTAGCTTATTATTTTAAAATGTTTTTTTTAAATATATATATATATATAACAAGGGGCAAACGAGCAGGCGGTACTCTCAAGTGACTATCGACGGACATGGACAACTGCAACACCAGGAGGATCGCAGATGCGTTGCCGGCCTTTGAGAAATGAGTGTTCTCTTTTCTTGAAGGTCCCTAATTCGTATCCGTTCGGAAATACCGACGCTGGTAATTGATTCCACAGAGGAATTGTGCGAGGTATGAGGTTATGTAATAAGGTTATTTTTCAATTTGACAGTTACTGCAATGTTTTTTTAAATATTAACTGATCTCGGAGTTTTACTATATTTGCTATTTCAATATATATCTTCTTGCCAAATTTCTTGATCCTAGGTCAAGGGGAAGGTAAAACTCGTAGATTTTTGTTCCTCATATTATTTATAGGCTTTATAGCCTTCTTGAGGAAAATTGGCCTTGGAAGATAGATAGACAGACAAGAAGTGATCTTATAAGGGTTTATTTAAAGGGTTCCTTTTTTTCCTTTCAGGTTCAGGTTCGGAACCCTAAAAAGCATCTATTCTACTATAGATTTAGGTAAATATCCTAAATTGTTATCTATCGCTGTAGAAATTGGCTCCCCTAACCTCCTCAGTCCTGACTGAACGAACAGCTTCGCGCGGCTGCCTCGGACGTTGGCCGCGAAACTTTTTTGTTTGGAGAACTTGCATTTTCCTCGGGCGAGGCGCTTCCTCACTGACCGAGTAATTTACCCCCCAAGTCTGCCTCGGATGTTGGCCGCGAAACTTTTTTGTTTGGAGAACGTGCATTTTCCTCGGGCGAGGCGCTTCCTCACTGACCGAGCAATTTACCCCCCAAGACTGCCTCGGAGGTTGGCCGCGAAACTTTTTTGTTTGGAGAACGTGCATTTTTCTCGGGCGAGGCGCTTCTTCACTGACCGAGGATTTGCCTCCCGAGGTTGACTCGCGAGGCCGCTCGTTCAGTCAGGAAACGGCTATTAACATATTCTCTATTTAAACACTCTTCAGAGAGAGATAGTAAACCATGTTAATGTTAAGGTTTTTGTAATGTAGTTGTGTTTTCAGGCATCACGCATGGTCGAAGTGCATTGTAGGCTGTGCATTTATAACTTTGCAACACTAGGCATACTTAACTCACCGTTAGTGTGTAAACCCTTTAATCACATGGTGTTATTGCCAAAAAATGTAGCGAGAATATTGTAAGAAGAAAGTAACTCACGAGGAAAATGCGAATGCTTTCGGTTATTTGTTTTTATGAATATAAAGTGGTATTAGTTTTGGGGGACTCACGATAAGCGGGAAACAAATGTGATTTACGCACACAACTTGTATACTGTGATTTTGCTTTGATTGCGGCGACGTGACTAGCTTCAGCACGCCACTTAGTCCATGTTGAATACAATGGCTTTGTTCAGTTCAAGTTATTCTCCCCAAATAATTTGTTACCGCATCCTAGTCCCCCATATAAACTTTCTTTAGGAACACTAGTTTCTCCAGGCCTTCATGGAACTGGATTATTCGTAGTGTGAAGGACTCCGGAAAGCAAGTAAGGATAGAATTCGACTAAGTAAGAAGACGAGTAATTTGGGAGCCCATGCACCGTTCCTTAAGGTAGGCATACGGGCTTTAAGAAATTAGTAGCATATTTCTTGAATGCCTTTAAGTAGATTTCAAATTGCCTCAAGTGGCAGCTGCTTCCATGGATTTGTTGCTAGTCAGAAAATTCCTATCATGATATGCCAAACCCAGAGGAAAAACAAAATACTGCAACTAGAAACTTTTTTATCATTGATATCCCGTCTAAGCTGAAGTATTCTCAACCGGCTGAAACTTTGTCATGTCCGGCTGAAAAATTCCTCTTTCAATGCACCGATCTGAACTGACCGAAAATATTCTTGAAATGCTCAATGCATGCTGAGTTGCACAGCAAAAAAGACACATAATTCTCAAAACTAGAATGGGTTAAAATACAGGCGATACGTTATTCGCATCGCATCGCTGTTGCATTCTACGCGAAATGAAAAATGGCGAAGGCTCAAAACTCTTTGCTAACCCCGCAAATGAATCGCTGAATAAAAACGAATATTTCAAACGATTGTCGTAACGGAATTGTGAACAATTCAAAGACTGAACTGAATACCTTTCTAAAAGCATCAAAAAAAGTTTGGCAATGCATCTTCTCTTTGGTCTAGTTGATCCATTAAAAAAAAGAACTCATAACAGTCAGGAAGACTGTCGACAGAAGTGAAAACTTAAAACTATGAACAACATAAGTCATCAGTGATATTATGGCCAAGTGATCATATCACTGATGACGAATTACATGAATATACTCTCCATTAAAACCTGCCTATAGATTCTATCGGCAGTTTTGAATGAATTTTGGAAGAATTTTTGACCTGCCTTTACATTTTTAGGCAGGTTTGGATGAATTTTCAAAAAAAGTCGTAGAAAACAGCTAGTCTCCGAATAAAATCAGAAATATGTCAGTCGATTTTCGTAACAGAATTGTGAAACAATCTCGTAGACAACCAAATAAATTGTCCTGCGATTTCTGGGATTGTTTTTAAATTTCGTTACTAACTCGTTTGGGCCCAAGCAATTGTTGTACGAGACGTACGTATGTGTAGTAAATGAGTTGGAGAGAGATGGAGAGCTTTTTTGCGCTTTAAGTTCTGATGCAGTTTTCATAGTCAAAGAGTTAGCTTAAAGATGTTGAGTAATAAAAATTTTATAGTCTATAAAGTCGGTTTCAATAATTTTACGTGATAACGCCGATTGCTTTGACCGACCGTGCATTTCTATAGCTTGTTGCACGCTCAGTTCAGGCGGAACGTGACAATGAGTCATGCTTTTTGGCGCGTGCAGCCGGCGTTCATACATTTATAAGACGTTATCACGTCAAAAAATACGAAATTCTAGGTAAAAGGAGTTGTGTTATGGGTTATGTGAAACAGAAGTATGTAAAATAAATGAGTTAGAAAGAGATGGAGTTCTTTATTTTATATACTTCAAGTCTTAATCAAGGCACTATTGATCTGATGGAGCTCAATTAATGCTGTACGATGAGAATGCTTCTAGAAACCGCTAAAGAATATGTGTAGAAATAGATAGTTGCGCGTTTTTGTACATTTCATGGTATTTTCTCGGTCAAGGATCTATCAACTTTTTTGGACTGTAACAATTATTGAGCGAGACGGGTTTATTGTCAGATAAATAAGCTAAAAAGAGATGGAGTGCTTTGCTTATATCGTAGTATTAAATCAAATATAATTTCTCATCGTGGAGACTACATAAAGGAGTTAAATATTAAAGA
This sequence comes from Charaxes varanes, assembly GCA_024363005.1. Lineage (NCBI taxonomy): Eukaryota > Metazoa > Arthropoda > Insecta > Lepidoptera > Nymphalidae > Charaxes > Charaxes varanes. The sequence continues at coordinate 7,288,367 of JANCMC010021608.1, forward strand.
TGTCCGTCGAATTACGTAAAGAAGAAGGCGCCACATCAGCATCATGGTAAATTTTAAAGGTAAATATTGGTCAATTTATTCCTACCTTCATTCCATGCCGCGCCATTCTGGAAGGTTATTGGTCAACTCATCTACTATTCCTACACTCATACCATACCATTTGTCTACACCAGCGCCATTGTGGACGGTTTTTGAACTATTATCGAAGCTATAATGTTGCACACTTTTTTAACTTTTTGCCCATAAATGTAATTCCTTATTATATTCTCCGTATTTCTTATATTGGGCAAAGTTGGCGCGATATGTACAGGGTATACTTTGTTCCGGTCTGCCAACCACGCTTGTCAAACCACAAGTAAAAAAGTCCAAATCCAACAGCGAATATTTGATTTGGTGGGGTTTTCTGAGGTGTAAAAAAGTTTGCTTTATTTCTACCGCTTTTATAGTCAGGCCCGAATCGCTTGACATAAACGTACGTTGACCTTTCAGCGGTCTAGCAGGGATAATAAACCTTTTATGAAAGTGATTATAATTAGTTTTTTTTCGTTACTTAGCGCTAATTTTTTTTTTACAGTTTGCTTGAGCAGGTACCAGCGGAATATAAAAGGTTCTACCGTCAAGTAGTAATTAAAAGGTAGTTGGTAGTTATTAAAATAAATTAGTTACTAACTTTTTAGGTACCTACTACAGCAATAGGCGTGCGTAGGTATTATACGTTCTTTTTTAATATTTTTTTAGATTTGAAATAAATCAAACAGTTTTTAAGATGTAAGCAAAAAACCAAAACCCTTTGGCTATACGGATAGGTTACATGGAGACACATAAACGAGCGTTTATAAAACGTACGCGTTTATTAGCTTAACTTGTATAGAAAAATAAAAATAATAACCTTTGAACTAGAATGCTGATGGTCTGTTATATCGTGAGATATCCATAGATTAAGGTCACACGCTTTTAAGTGTTCGAAGTATATCTGTATTATGTAGGTATTATTAAGCTATATCTTCCACACAGTAAAATATTACATCGTAGTATTAAAACAAGCGTATGTATGTTAAGAAGCATGTAATTTATGAACGAAAGTATTTTAGTAATAAAACTAAGCGCATAGAACTTGTATATTTTACTATACTTAAAAGTATTAAGGAAAGACTAATTAAAACAAAATTATTTTTAAAAAATCGACATAGAGCTCCGAATCATCAGAAGTAAAAAGTTTCAAAATGTAACTCAAGATTTTCTTTTCATGCAAAGATAAACAATATCGTTTATATATATTTACGTAACTCATTTCTCAAAGGCCGGCAACGCATCTGCGGTCACTCTGGTGTTGCAGTTGTCCATGGGCGTCGGTAGTCACTTGGGTGAAAGCCGGCTGCTCGTTTACCTCTTATTATAAAAAAAAAAAAACTTTACTCGTATTAAAGATAATTCCGAGAAACTTACTTGCTAGTGGGTTGTTCATATTAAAGCAACTGTAACTGGATAATATACACCGGTGTATATGCAAATTATATGTCCGGCATACCCGCAGTTGAACAGTACCCCCGAGAGTTACCGCAAATTTGATTTCAGCGATTACAATTCTATACTAATATGTAAAGCTGAAGAGTTTGTGCGTTTGTTTGCTTGAACGCAGTAATCTCAGGAACTACTAGTCCAATTTGAAAAATATTTCAATGTTAGATTTTTTTTTTTTAATCTTTATTTAGGGACTTTTATACAGATCGTATATGACAGTCCTATAATAGCTTAATAATTCTACACATTACCTTATCCGCAACTTGTGGTCGCGCTCGTCCCTCGACCTTGTTGTGCGAGAGCTTTCGCTAGAGAGTGTAAAGCCGGTATATATAGTGAAAAGAAAATAAGGTGATTTGAGATTTGATTTAAATCGTTAAGGTACTAAAGGTACTGGAGTGACTTTAACGCTATTAAATTTAGAAGGCGCGACAGATGAATTTCGTTCTGTCCGAACGTTAATAGAAAATTAAGAAAATAATACTGGAGCCTTATCGGAGTGGCCAATGAAAATTTTTTCAAGTCAACCTGTGATAACATAAACATTAAAACTTTTATCAAAATGAAAAGGCAGTAATACCTAAAAGTTGTATCAAAATCAATCCTTCCATGTAAAAGGAATTTACGTTTAATGATTTCGAGATCGAGATCGATGCTTAAGGAGTCAACTGGTAAAAAAATAGAAATTTTGTGGCTAATGAGTCATAGCTGACAGGGAGTGCATTTGGCACTCCGGACCCGATGATGGATTAGAGAATTCGCTCGTTTTATTTCCTAATTACCTGTAATAGTAATTATCTTTAATCAAAATTGAATTATATCTGATAGTTATTGTTTTATTAGGTTTCTTGTAATTAGTGATCACACGTGAATATGTTCACGAAGTATAACATTTTTTTCCTGGTACCACATATGTTTTGTTTTAACCCATTGTTCCCATGTGATATCAAACATAAAGTCCAACTCCCGTATTGCTTTAATATCTTGTTGAATTTCTCGTAACTAACGATTCGTCTTTCATCTTTGCTATGTCAATATGACTGTCCCATTAAACTTTTAAACATGATCGTAATTATGAATTTACTAGCTGTTTTCAACGACTTCGTTTGCGTAAAATTAAAGTTGCCCTTAGACTTACTTACTTACTTATAACATGGCCTTATTGAAAGACCCATTCTTAGTGGATGTTTACTAACTACAAACTACCACTTTGCCAAATTTCAACTTATTACGCGAGTTAAACTGTGTGTTCGTTGTCCACTGGTTAGGGCTTGTGTTTTTGAAACATCTTTGTCTGTCTGTCTGTTTGTTGCGGGTAATTTCCGAAATGGGTAGATTGATTTTGATGGGACTTTTACTGGTAGTTTGTAAAAGGAATAGACAGAAAGGCATAGGCTACTCTACTACTATAAAGATGATTAGGGTTCCCCCCCAAAAAATTAAAACCCTCAAAATATAAAAAAAATCATTGAATTCACGCGAACAAAGTCTACTAATAGTAGCCGATAACCGCGACAAAATATATACGAAAGCAAGCCGTGTTTCATATACAATAAGTTTTTTTTTCTAGGAAATATAACAATTTCTTCGTCTTTAGATTAGAAAATATCTCGACTTTGTAAAGTTTAGGTATGGTAAGACGTAACGTCTTGCCAAACAAAAATTGTTGTTGCATACACTCCATCCACGCTCAAGTACAGTTAATTGTTCGGTAAGACGTTACGTCATAAAGACGCATTTTAATTGAGTTGGTGTTTTCGATACGCTCCCGATCCGCTCGGTTAGACTTCTGTAAACTCTATGAATATCAAACTAAACCGAGCTAGAGTTCTGAATTAATTTGTTAATTAACTTAATTAATCACGATTTTGTTGTACACTGCTATGTATATTATAGTTTGTTCAAATTCTTTATCTGCCAGACTGTTACAATGTTCTTATTATTATATAAGACTGGCTGTTTCCCGCGACTTCGCCCGCTTATTAAACGTATTAAACTTGTGAGAGCCCTTAGACCACCTGGCCTAAGAATCTAAGAACGGATTTTCAATAGAAAATTCATTCTTATTAGGCGTCTACTAACTATGAAATCTTTTTTATATGTACAATCTGTTGTAAGATGTCGTGCAACATTATGAAAGGCAAAATTCAATAAAAAAAAATACAAATCTCATGAGACTATGTTACGAATGTCAAATTTATTTTATGTATTATTTCTCTGAGTCCTATTTAATATGATAATAATTAAAAGATAAACGAATGTAATCGATGGCCTTAAATGCATTCACTTTCATTGTTTCCAAAAATTTTTGCTTTTATCGCCCTAAGCTAAGTGCTAATACCGCCTTTGCAAAATTTGCATTATTATTTTATTTCATTTTTCATTGTTGTTATGTCTGTTTGTGTGTAATAAAGTATTAAATAAATACTTAATAATTTTACCAAAAAAACTGACTTCAAGTAATCAGAACTGGACAAATTTTAATAAAACCACACGGGAAGGACCTGCTTTCAAAAATAAAAACGATTATCAAAATCGCCACACCCAGTCGAAAATTCTGAGGTAACAAAAATTAAAAAAAAAATACAGTCGAGTCTCGTACTTTGTTGAAATTGATTGATAAATAGGAGTTTCCCTTTAAATTCAAATCATATTTTATTTAAGTAGACTTTTACAAACTCTTTTTAATCGTCAATTATTTTAAAGACTACTACTGGTTCGGTACATAAAGAACCTCTATGTTAAATTTTATGTATAACGCACCTGTTAACGCCATATGTTGTAATCAATTTTAGCAATATCTTAACTAGAAAGCCTGATCATTTTCAAATCTTTTAATTTCAATATTTTGCTACATCTGTGCCTATGGTTGCATCTTACTCTATTTTTTGGAGTTTGGTAAGATTGTTATGAAAACTTCCGAAAGAAATTAGATGAAGTTGCGTAAGAAACTTCTTCATTACATGTTAGTTTACTTCTCTTGACTTCACTTAGTTTTTGCGCTCTATAAAATTTAGTAGCTGCGCCCGCAACTTTATCCGCGTAAAATTAGGCAAAAAAAAAAAAAAAATTCACCTTGATGACATACAGCCTTCCTCGATAAATGGGCTATCTAACACTAAAAGGTTTTTACAAATCGGACCTGTAGTTCCTAAGATTAGTGCGTTCAAGTAAACAAACAAACTCTTCGGCTTTATATATTAGTAAAATATGTCCCCCTGCCGGTTCCTGCCGTTTAGGTTTTGGGGCTACTACAAATCAGTGTCGGAGTGAATACTTGTCACTCTGACGTTTAGCAGAATAGATGCTATTTCGCATCGTTGCACTGCATGCATAGATTATATGTGTCAAGGGTTTTTAGCTGATTTCATTTGTTTCTCTCTGCTAAAAACAATGTTATCAAATACATTATATTGTTGTTGTTTGTTTTTTTATATTTATTACTTTAAATGTGATTTGTTTTTAATACGGTTTTGCTTTTATACTTTATGTATGTATATTGTTTTACTTGTTTTTCCTGTATGTCGTGTGATGTTTGGTGAATAAATAGTTTCTTATTCATTAATAATCACATTTTTAATGACCATCTGCACCTCCATAAGTCTTTAAAGAGGGGTTTAGGCCACCGGGAACTCTCACAAACCGAACGAAATTGGACAACAATTCCATCACTTGGCGTGACAGCATTGCCGACACTTCACGCCGATCCCTGGCCTGGCACGGTCATTTACATTATCAAATATTTCATAAGGATCCTAAACTTTTTTGAAAATATTCTTTGGCCTGTGTTTAACACGGATAATGTAAGATGTTAAGGGTAAAAGAATTTTTCAACTCGGCCCAGTAGGTTTAGAGCCTGTTCCATGAACACTAGCCATCAAATCTGTCCTCTTTATAATATTAGTCTAGACTAGCTTCAACCCGCAACTTCTTTCGTGTTGGTTTCATACATAAATTTACAAACTTTAAACCCCACTACACTCCTTCCAAATTTCATTTACGCGATAAAAAGTAGCATATGTTTGTTCACTGAGGTCCAGTCTATCTTCACGCCGTAATTCATTAAAATTGTGCAAGGTATGAAATCGTTACAGACAGAATTACTTTCACATTTATAATTAGTAAGGATAGGGAATAAGCTCAATTTTTTTTATAGGTATAATTATAAATAAAATAGCGGACCCGGCAGACGTTGTCCTGTCCGACCGTTGGGTCACTTACTATTCCCTACGTTCTATTATACTATAATATTATTCCCGTTCCCGTGCCCATTGCTGTTCCCATTCAAGTTGTCAAAAGCGCTGAAGTTACGATAGAAATCATTTAATATGATGGTACAGTATTCGTAAATTTTCTAAATTTACGAGCAAATTTCTTAATTTTTTTTCATTCATAAAAATGTTCTGACAATAACAAACACAAACAAAAAAATTATTAACGAAATCGGTCCAGCCGTTTGGCTAGACCGTTTTCGTTAATTACACATCGCATCACATCGTTTACTCGCATAAATACGCGTGATGCTGTGACCATTAACTAACTATTTTTTGTAAAGGCGAAATCCATTTTTGAAGTGACAACTTCATATGGGAGGGTAAACCGCTGTATTACGTGACCTGAAACGGCGCCAGTTTGTCTAGCAGCAGTAGCTGACAGGCTCCTCTCCCACTCTAACCACACATTCAACTTATAGGCGCTACACACGTTGCTTCAAACTGTGCAGTTTTATCGGTGCAAAAATCGACAACGATTTTTCATACACACGTATCGATAAAACTTTTCTTACTTATCCTAAGTAAGTCGACAAATCGACTTTACTTAGGATAAAAATGGCCGTGCTAGGCCCTTAGCGGACCCTTCTTAACATCACACGGGTTGAATTAGCATTGATTAAAAGCGTGACACGATTAAGAAACTGGCCTCCTGCGGGCCTAGCATGAAAATGTTCATCCAAAGTAAAGTTGACTCGTCGACTTACTTCGGTTCGAAAAGTACGTGTTACTCCCTCTATACAACTTTTTCGAACCGATTTATCGAAACATGTGTAACAGCTACTAGATTTTTTTTTTATTAGCCTATCCTGTCCCACTGCTGGGCAAAGGCCACTATAAGATTAGTTTTTACAAATTGCAGCAATAACAAAAACCCAAGTTAAAACATTTTTGTCTATCGGTTGCCTCCGAAACGGCTGGACTGATTGCGACGGAACTTATGCTGGCAGATAGCTGATATTGTAAGGAGTAACAAGGTCTAGTTCAGTATAAGAGAAATAGTTAGGGTTCCGCGCAAAAAATGAATAATATACCTTCTAATAAATAGATACATACACAGGAACCTAATAAAATCGCACTAAACAAGAACTAATCTAAGACGGTCACGCAACGGGGTATTATGTCATGCACAGACGTGCCTGTTTCATATAGGGCTCGCATTACGGCCGGTCTTCAGGTGGGGCTTCGGAAGCCGCGCGGTACATCCACTTAATACTGGGACTTAACCTTGATTCGCCTTCTATGGCTTGTTGCTAAGCGCACTTTTTAAATTCAATACCTTTGTTTTAGTGAAAGGGAAATAACTATTAAACTCGCGACTCTGTTAACGTTGCGGACACTGCTGTATGCTAGTGTCATTTTCACTTCTGTCAGTACTCCCGCAATGGCGCTGTTGTTTTGTTTATTTTTTTTGGAATAAAAAAGAGGTGAGTGAGAATTAGTGGCCAACCTTTGACCAGAGGGCAATCTCTAGTGTTAAGAAATCATCAAAACTTAGTGCACTGTTACACAGTCGGATAGTGCAACAAGTGCTAACCACACACAGGCGCAGCGATGACGTCATCACGTACACGAATAACCCGGCCACACCGGCCCGCTTTGATGCGGCCCACTGGACCGAACGGCACCCTATTAGCCGAGAGCGAAAATACAAGGAATTTTTTATTACAGCTGACGAAGGTTTCGACAATAGTTTTCGATATTGTGGTTAACACAAAGGGAAAATTGCTCGAATTCCTCGAAGCCATTACACCCACGTATACCTTTGTATTTGTCACTAGCTGTAACCCGCGACTTCGCCTGCGTGAATTCAATGACTGTTAACTTTCGAGGGTTTTTATTTTTTGCGCTGAAACCGAGTAATTTTTCTAAATAAATAGTAGCTCTAGATGTTATTTCTTGTAACATCAGCTGTCTCCCCATTGAAATCGGCCTAGCCGTTTGGAAGATTACCCGGAATGAACAGACAGACAAAATTGTTTAAGCTTTCGTTTTACAAACCAACTCTTCAGATTTATATATTAGTATTGATATTATATATGTATGTATATACTATTTCAAATTGTAAACTCAGTAAAGAAACGGTCGCTAACGGAATAAGTCCTTAACTTTCGAAGATCATGGACTATTTCCACAATAAAATTCCATACTTTTTTATCCATCAAAACTTTAACCAATATTCTTGCTATGTATTTTATTACTCTAAATTGTGATCCATTTCCACACTATTTTTAATGTGTGAAATTGTGGAATGTTTTTAATGTGTGCTGAACTTTGATCAAATTCCGTACTATTTTATACCCTCTAAGAGAATTCCATGTTTAAAGGAAAGAAACGTGGTATAGTACATTCCCATTCAAGCTTTTGAGGGCCGTTTCTTTTCCCGAAGTTTTATTGCCTGTTTATCACGAAACATTTCCTGGGACACAAGACAAATTGTGATCGATATAGGTTCTATATTTGTCGAGAATGGTTTGCGATCTATTTTGCGATCAAATTCTGCACTATTTTATTTCCCCTAACTATATTCCATTTTTTATAGAAACAAACGTGGAATAATACGTTGCTCTGTTCCAGTTTTAGGGTCGTATCTTTTATCGATGTTTTATTGCTTGTTCATCACGATACATCGGAAAGTGTGACAAATTATGATAGATAGAGGTTCTATGATTATTTCGAATGCTTTGCCCATTTAGAGACTTAAAATCCAAACCATTTTATTTCCTCTCACCGTATTCGATGTTTAATAGAAACAAACGTTGAATAATACGTTTCTTTGCTCCCGATTTTGGGTCGTATCTTTCACCGTAGTTTTATTGCTTGTTTATCACGAAACATTTCCTGGGACAGAAGACAAATTGTGATTGATGGAGTTTCTCGCGCTTGTGGGATCGATAATTTTACTAGCGCCGGCATTTGTCGTGATATTTTTATCCTTTCGGGAATTGATCGTTGCTTTTTTGTCCTTTACCTTACCTCCTGCTTACGAGAGACATTTTTCTTCAGATTTGATAAGAACCAGAGACCAGGATATTTATATTTATATCTATACCTATATATATATAAGTGTAAATGAGGAGGTCGTGGCCTTATCAGTGGTCGGCATTTGAATTGATCGCTAGGTTAAGTTGGTCTTCTTGCGACCGGGTGATAGATGGGTGACCCATTCTAGCACTGGTTTATATTTGATATCCGACCTCCATCGTATTTCGGAAGGCACGTAAAATGTGAGACCCAATTAATATCACTTTGTGATATTAGTCGTAAGGTTGTAGAGATCGTGGAGGTTCAGAGGATGACGTCAGATAGCAATCGGTTATCTGAACTCGCCCCACGCTTTGAGATCTCTGGGACTCTGTCATCTGACACACTGCAGTACCGTGGCCTAATTATAGAGCAAATAATAATAATAATATAGTAAATAAATTATTTTATTACCGGTAAAGTGCACCCATATTATACATAATTCACATAATTAACATTTTACTTGAAACAATTAAGAATAATAATGTCACAAGTAAAATAATTAAAAAATCAAATAAAGTATATAATCCAAAAAAATACGTGAATCTAACATTTATTGTAGATTATTGCATCGGACGCAAAGTGAGTCATTATTGCACGAGTGTTGGTGCTCGAGCCTAGGAAAGGGCACTAAATAATACCAGTGCATTAATTACTCACTTCAGCGAGGTGCATAATTTACTTTTGCTTCAATTATATCGCTGTCTATTTCCACTTTTCTTTCCTGGCTAATTATGAAGAATCAAAGTTTTACAATCAATGCGCGTTGTTTGTTTTTTTTTATTTGGTTTTCATTCAGTCAGTCCAAAGCACAGCACTACACAGACTTTCCGATGTGCCTCAACGTTCGTTCCGCTTCGACACCGAAGCATCATCAGGAGATAGACTCTACAAAGGTTATTCGTAAAGTGATTATTAAAAACATTTATATTTCAGATTGTTAATCTATTCAATCATTCTTATTTTCCTTCCTTTACAAATTCCTCTAATAACATAACAATTAAAATTGATAGTTGTCAGATCAAAAGCCCCTAATTCCCGCCATTACGCCATTTTTTTTTTAAATATCTTTGACGACAGTCAAGTGTTCTAATGTGCCAGTGCTGTCAGTATTCCTCGCGAAAAAGGACATTAGAAATGTTGGCGACAGTAGATGTTAAATTTATTTAATATCTATTTACAGTTTGTTAGGTAATGTATATTCTTAATGTGTACGTATTCATTAAATAAAGATTCACCGAAGCTTATATTTTGTTAATATATTTTATAATATAAGTATATTTATATTACGTATTCTACCATTGAAAGTCAAGTCCAAATCGGTACAGATTATTACCCGTCCGATTACCCGAAACAAACAGACAGACACATAGAGGGACAAAATTAAAACGGACAAAACGCAAGTGAAAAAAATGTTTTTCACTTGAGTTTTTGCTATTGGTATCGAATGATATATGGCTTTAAATAAGTCATATGCAATTAGTAAGTAGTATTTTTATGTATAGACATTTTGCAATGTTATGTATAAATACAATAATTTAAAAATTGTTTGGGACATCCAAAAGTTTATGGCTCATATTCATTTTTAATAAACTTCCTGGTGTAAAAAACACCATAGACGATTTCGAAAAAAATTCTTCTATTAAACCAGTTACCAGGCTTAGGTATTTCCGAACGGATACGACTAAGGGACTTTCAAGAAAAGAGTATACTCATTTCTCAAAGGCCGGCAACGTATCTGAGGGTCCTTTGGTGTAGCAGTTGTCCATGGGCGTCGGTAGTCACTAATGGAATGCCGGCTGCACGCACGAGAAAAGATGACTCATTGTCACGTTCCGCCCAAGTCGAGCGTGCAAGAGAGAGTGCTGAACAAGCAATGGAAAGGTACGATCAGGCTAAGCTGTCGGCATTATCACGTAAAGTTATCGTCCATAAACCGATTTTACAAACAACCAATTATATATTTTTTAATTTAGATGTTTAATTAATACATCCATGAATCACATCTTTGTTCTGAAGCAAAGTTTTGTTATTGTTGCATGGAAAAGTATCAGTTACGTCAAGGTTTTGTTTAAACTTAAAAAACTTACTTGTTGCAGTAATGCTTTGTTTTAAAGTTTCAAATATAATTAAAGAGTAACATGCAAATTCGTTGAAAGGCATCAGGCCGATAATAGTAATAAAACATGGCTGATATTTTGGGGATTTATTGACATTGATAATTCGTTTAAATATTTCTGAAAGCTATATAAAGTATTATCCCACCTGACAGCTATGTGGTGTAAAGATAGACATATGCTGTCGCGGACTTTTATTTAGAACTTTTAAAGGGGAACAATTTTGTCATACATGACTATTGCCAAACTTTAACCATTTAGACAGCGCACGCAGTGGAAGCTCTTAAATGGAAAAAAGAACCCCGATTTTGAAGCATTCTTCATTGGTGCTCCGCTCCTATTGGACTTAGCGTGATGATATATAGCCTAGCCTTCCTCGATAAATGATCTATCTAACACTGAAAGAATTTTTCAAATCGGTTCCGTACTTCCTGAGATTAGGGCGTTCAATCGAACAAACAAACAAACAGCCACTTCAGCTTTATATAATGTATAGATGAGTTCTTTACATTATAAAATTTGACAATATCTCGTGATGACGAGGTCTATTAAAATACGGGATTACCGACCACGCTACAAAACTGCGAGAAATGTGACGTGTCCGGCCTTGGCCGTCCCTGATAAAAAACTGACAATTAAACCGCTAATTAAATAACACCAGTTTCAAACTACTTTCCTGCCAAATTTCATCTTTGTACGTCCCGCGGTTTTCGTGATTTCGTATTCTCTTATATTAACTATCGCTTTTATATGTGCAGATTAAGAAAAGAGTTCGTTCAATCTATACTAATATATAAAGCTGAAGAGTTTTTTTGTTTACTTGATCGCACTAACCTAGACTGATTTGAAAAATTCTTTCAGTGTTAGATAATCTATTTATCGAGGATGGCTATAGGCTGTATATTATCACGCTAATTTTTTTTTACCTAATTTTACGTGGGTAACGACTAGTTCATTGTATTCTTAAAGCTGTAAGTTTGAATTTGGGAAGAGACAAATGCCGTTAAGAGATTTTGGGAAAAATCTTTTTGATGTATAGTACGAATTTAAAAGAGATAATGAGTGCTGACCCCAGTTGATATGGGATTTAAAGCAAGGAAGAAGAAGAGAAGAGAGTATAATATGAATTTATTAGATCTAAAGCCCCTTGTTGTCTGCCGCGATGTCGTTTCCCATCTGGGGTCCATGAAGTGGAGATTTTGGCCCAAAGATCATCCTACATGCGGCAGTCATGTCCAGCCCAATTGTTCTTTAGGTTGGCAGCTTTTTGAGTCACATCTGTGATTTGTGTTTTGGAGCGTGTTGCTGTGTTGTTTATTCTGTCGGCAAGCTTTACACCCAGAATGCTACGCTCCATAGCTCGCTGGCAAACGCCGAGGGCGCACTTCTGTTCAATGGTCAAAGACCAGGTTTGAGCGCTTTATGAAAGGATTGGAAGGATGCACATGTCCATGAGCCGCTGTTTTAAGGATAGTGGTAAGTTTTTTTTTTTAATATAATAAGGGGCAAACGAGCAGCCGGCTTTCATCCAAGTGACTACCGACGCCCATGGACAACTGCAACACCAAAGGGACCGCAGATGCGTTGCCGGCCTTTGAGAAATGAGTATGCTCTTTTCTTGAAGGTCCCTAAGTCGTATCCGTTCCAAATGTCTGCAGACTATGATCGATTTCAATACATTAGCCTGAGTCAACTCTCAGATGTCGTCGAGCTTTGCAAAGCACTTCCATTGCCTTCTCGCTCTGCCATTCCCTTTTTATCATGCAAACCTTATGCTAAATAACGAACACAACAAAAGAGAAATTATCCAATTTGGTGTAGTCGTTCGGAAGTTATGCAAGTCATTTCTGTGACTCATTTTTATTTGCGACTATAAATTGAGATGTAAGCCATTCTATCTTTCAAGTTGGACCAAAGTGCACACGATGTGGGAATTTGATTAAAATCGGTTAAGTAGTTTAGGAGTCCATTGCGAAAAAACCACGAGACGCATAATTAATATATATTAAGATATATATTTCTTTGTTGCTGGAAAATGCTTTTACGCACTGCCGCGTTAAAAAAACTGGCCCGTTGTCGCAGTTGGTAGTGACCTCGCTATCTACAACGGGGGTTGTGGGTTCGATTCCTGCCTCGTGTTTAAATATATTAAGATAGATAATATACGAAGGATATTTTGTTTACTTATATGTATTTATACATTTATGGACTTCACCAGTATATCTTTTTATTTCTTGTACTATTGTTTCTAATTCATAATTTGTAGGAGAGCAAAGCAAAGTATGTACATACATATACAGAAGAGAAATTTCGACTGAGAAATCTAGTCTAGACTGACTAGAACTTAGGTTTTCTGAGAAATCAGATATTAAACAGCAAAACATCTTGTTTCATTTACAAAAAAAAATCCTGTTTTCGAATACAGATAGGAGAATAATAATAATAATAAAACTTTATTTTCTCAAAAAAGTAAATCACTAGATTTATGCAAAAACATGTTACATTAAGTACATAAATAGTAGAAAAATATTAAGCATCCGCTGCCAAACTAAGTTAAGCTTGTATTTCAGGTTAATATATAAATAGAATAACTGTTAAATGGTCATTTTAACAACAATTAAGCATACTGACTTCACTAAAAGTCTTCCCTTTTGTCTCTGGTAAGTACAACATTATTAGAGTTCCAAACAAAACACACAATCCACTGTTTAAATCTTATGGGTTACTATGGAATAATATAATCCCCTGTGAAAATTGAAAGTTTTTCTTTTTAAGTTTGTGGATCCGTATGAATACTTCTATTATTTAAACACCCGTGCAAAGCTGGGACGGGACCCTAGTTATGTATAACCAGTTGAAACTCATGACTCCGTCCATAATACAATTCAATACTTAAGGTTTTCTGTTTTTTTGCAGAACTTGGAATTATTTTGCTTAAAAATAGGTATTCTACATGTTATCCCTTTTAATTGCAGCTATCTCTCAGTGAAAGCCTAATTGAAATAGGCAAAGCTATTTTGCCGGCAAAAATGTTGTAGTATAAAATTTGAGTGTCGTAATTTGTGAGGTAAAGACTCATGTTGAAATATTTTGTTTTTCAGGAAAAAGCTCAGTCTTCCGAAAGTCTCATGTGAGAAAGAGGTACTGGTACCCGGACGCGCCGGCCCAATTCGGCTACAAGCATGGCGCTACCTCTAATAGGAGTACGTCTTCTCGAATCTGCGGAATAATTCTTTTTCGGAATAATATATGGCGTTCGTACCGGACACTTCGTATGACCATAAATCGGGCAAGAAAACATCTGCTGAGTCCTCTAGTTTACTATAAGATATTTCCCGCAACTTCGAAAAAAGCATCTTTCCTAGATGAAAAGTAGGCCTTTGATAGTTGCTCTTAAAGTTGTTTAATTTTGAGCACGTTTATGACTTGAACCACAACCCAACGAACAGTGACACATGTTTTTTGGTAAAGTGAGCCGTTTTCAATAGCTGACGGGGCGCACGTGCGAGTTCCGTTCTAAATTATTGTAAACCAAAGCAATACATAATAAAGCGAATATAAATTTATCGTGTTTGAATTACACCAGTTTGCCAATTCTCGGGTCTGGTGTAGAACATAAACTTATTCGGGTTTACTGAATTTACGATTCGACATTTGGAAATATACTGTTTGAATTTCAACTTTAAGAGCCCTACCTCACCGAGACGCTATAGTGACGTTACGTATCCAAACAATTCATATTAAAATTTAGGACAGGTAACTCACTTGGCGACGGATTTCAAATTAGAAGGGTAGCCTCCGAGTCTGCCAAATGAGTAGCCAGTAAGTAATTACTGGCTACTCATTTGGCAAACTCGGAGCTATCCATGGCTTTTTGTAGCCGGCGACGTCGCCATGGGGTCTCGGTGAGGTAGGAGCCTAACTATTTCAATGAAGTCATTGGTATGCCTAAGGTTTAAATATTTGCCCCTTGGGATGAAAACAGTAACTGTACAATTATTATACTTTGTGATATAAAAAAATCGTTATACTGCTTTTAAGTATAGTACTTTAAAATCTTAAGTTGTACATATGAATGTGTTTTTCCGACAAAGTATTTTAATTGTGCACGTTCGATGATCACGATTCGATGTAAAGCGATGACGTTATTCTTGTTTTGAAGATCACAACCCTGAAGAGCTTGAGATGTTTTTTTTATTCATAAAGGAAGGAAGAAGAGTTTCTCTCTACTTCCTAAAATACATTTACGAATATACTTCTTAAATATATCTATATATTACCAGCTCTTTTTCACGACTTCGCCCGCGTATATTCAGTGATTTTGTTAAATTTTGAGTGTCTTTATTTTACTTGCGTAACCCTACTTCTTTAGCTGAAAAAAAAGTAGTCAATGTTATTTATCCCTTGTAAAATCAGCTATTTACCAGTGAAAATTACATCCATATCAGTCCAGCCGTTTCGGAAATTACCTGGAACAAACAGGTAAACAGACGAACATGTTTTAACTTGCGGTTTTCGAATCGTACACACTTATAGTTGTATGCAATTTGTTAAAAAAATTGGACGTTACAAATAGACCTTTCAATTTGATTTATATTTATTGGTGTATCATCAACTCCGGTGTTTCCAAACCGATAGATTTCGCGACTTTCAAGAAAATGGCATACCTATTCGTTTTTTAAGGGCCTGCAACGCATCTACGATGCGTTGCGGGCCCTTCTTGTTGTGCAGTTTTTCATTGAACGCCCATAGTTACTCGGATGATTAAAGGACAAGATTAAAATGCACTTTCCCCATTAAAGAAAAATGTAAGACAAACTGTTCGAACTTAATTTACTTACGATGACGAGATATTTTGGTGACATGAAGGCCACAGTGTAAGCATGTATGGAGCGATAATGAGTATTAGGTCACCTTATTTATCTAATGAACCTCGATTTGGACCAGCCTACGTGCGCAGTGCATGCCTAGGTCCACGGAGACAAGAATTCGTTTAACCCCTTTTCCGAAACCCCGTCATGGAAACAAGTTTGTCATCTATCTATGTATATAAAAGCGATAGGTCACCTAACACGAAATCTTGAAAACCACGGGACATATAGACACAAAATTTGGCAATATGAGTATAGTTAGTTGACATCCGCTAAAAAGGGATTTTTCGATAGGTAGAGCATAAAGGAAATCTAAGGAAACTCGCAATTTCATGCGTACAAAGTCGCGAGAAGCAGCTAGGTATTGCTTAGAAACTTTACCCGAATAAAAGTAATAAGATGAAATAAGTCTCGTTCAAGAACACCCAATTTTTGTAATATCAACGTATGTTATATATTCGCCTGGAAAGCTTAAAGCTTGTTGCTAAGAGAACTTAAACAAAGACCTCTAAAGTTCAACTTACTGCTGGCTCCATCTGTGCGGGACACTTTAAAGTGGACCCAGCGCAAGTTGCCTGAGGCTCGCAAAGCTTACCCCGAGCTTTTAGACTTTCGTCGACTTTTTACTTGTTACTTCCTTTCGTTCAGAATTAATCTTTTAACTCGTAACTGTTGAAAAAGCTCTTTGGCGTGGGTGGTGTCTATAGAGTTCAAAACCTCATTTTTAAAAACTCTATTAATCGTTACCAAAAAATGTTTTAGGCAAAAAAAAACCTTATCAGATATGTATA
Source organism: Charaxes varanes (assembly GCA_024363005.1). Classification (NCBI taxonomy): domain Eukaryota; kingdom Metazoa; phylum Arthropoda; class Insecta; order Lepidoptera; family Nymphalidae; genus Charaxes; species Charaxes varanes. The sequence continues at coordinate 7,304,962 of JANCMC010021608.1, forward strand.
TGATGCGTGGGTTGATTGCATTTTTTTAGATAAAGTCCTATGAAAAATGGATTTTATGAACTGACTGTCGGCACGCACACACACATTACCGCTGATTACGTGGATTCTACTTTAAGTAATCCTGCTTTATATTCTATACTAATTTATAAAGCTGAAGAGTTTGTTTGTTTGCTTCAACGCGCTAATTTCAGGAATTACTGGTCCGATTTGAAAAAGTCTTTCAGTGTTAGAAAGCCAATTTATCGAGGAAGGCTATAGGCTATACATCCTCGCGCTAAAATTAATCACCTAATTTTACGCAGACGAAGTCGCGGGTAACAACTAATGCTTTATAAGATTCCAAGGCTCCATCACTTAACCGTAATTGACTTTTAAATGATATCTCTTTATATGTCAGTCAATAACTAAATGTATATAATCATCGAAACAACCTTGATTACGGAATCATTACGCAAGCCGATGTCAATAATATCTTCCATTCTCCGACTGGCAGCGAGCCGTTTGATATTCATTGTTGTTGTGTCAGTTCATTTGTGTATAAATTGTTAATGAAAATGCATAGATCGGCGCGGAGGCACTGTTATTTTTGTCGCTTGCAGTGACGAATGCGAAAGGAGGCCCTATTCTCTAATGCCAGAGCCAGACATCGCTCAGCGTTTGTACATTTTTGTCCTTGAAGACGACAAAGTACTACCAAACTGCAATTGCAGCTAAAGAAAGTACCCGGCCGCAATATATGATTATTCGAATGAAGCTATGTCTGGCTCCGTCTTAACAAATATTAAATTTTACTTATTATTTCGACTGCCCCGTTGACGCAGTTGGTTAGTGATCCTCCCTTCCCTTGGTGGTTGGTTCAATACCCGTCTCGAGGTGTATATGTATAAAGTGTGTATTTATATGTTAATAAAACACTTTTTCTGTATCGGTCGGCTGTTACCTACAGGTATTAATTTACGTAAGGACCAGACGACCGTTTGTTTATACTCCTATACATTTATTATTATTAGTAGTTACTAATAAGGACGTCAGTGAGCATTGACGCCCATGGACTTCTGCACCGCCGGTATCCGGCCTTAAAAGGAATGTTTAGGCCACCAGAAACTCTCACAAACCGAACGAAATGCGACAACAATACCATCACCTCACGTGACAACGTTGCCGCCAATTAATGCCGATCTTATGTGAGAAAAAGGTACTGGTACCCGCCCACGTCGGCACAATTCTGGAGCAGACCAAAAGGAGCGTGAAAAAAGCGTGCCGCTACTTTTATTTTGTACGAGCCATAGGTTACCAATTCTTATGCAGTTAACGTATTAAAAAAGGTTACCCATGTTACTCACTGCAAGAACTCAGCAGCTTTTTCAATATGAGATTAAAGATCATTCACTGGATAGGTATTGAAATGACCTTTATACACATATTAAAAATTATATATAAAAAAAATGTTTTACATGCGAATGTTCTCATATGCGATTATATTGCACTCGAGTGTATTATAACAGAAATGTACAGTCGACCAAAAGAGTGCTTTACCATTTTAGATGACAGCTCCTAATTAAAGAAAATTTTGCTAAAGGTTATTGTTAGAAATTAACGTAATGTATAACAAGCAAAAATGAGCCTAAAACTAATCGACGTGCAAAGGACATTCGACCTTAAAGTGACAAACCAATTTCTTGGTCGACTATACACAAGGTATCTTTTAACCACGTTCCCGAGGGATAGAGAAAATAACACGAAAGATTTCTCGCACAAAAACAGGTTCACCATAATGAATCAATACAAAAAGCCACACCTCTCGGCCTTCGCTTTGTTAGCGAAATTCTACGCAATTATAATTTCTATGCGGATATGTATTGACGTCTATATAATGACGCCTATCTAATTCAGTAACGTTATGTTTGACACCCCTAAGTTGATCATGCTTAATAATTAGTTATGTCTAGACCTCACACATAGTTTTATCTTAATAAATAGAGCAAATTAATATTATTTAACATTAAATATAATATACGTAATTATTTTAGTCTTGAACCTTATTAAGACTCTTCAATCTATGATTAGGTATTTATAAAAGAAACTGATAGTAAGTGTAAAGGCAGGTTCAGACGAAGCCAGTTTCGCTGGCGCCAATCTTCAGACAAGCCAGCGATGAAGAAAGGAAGGGCACAGGTTTTGTGTTTAAAAAAAAAATGAATTCGGGACAAATGCAGCGGCGGTTGAAAAATTCACGTACAAAAAACGTATCTGCACTATTACGAGAAAGGTTGATCAATATATTAGACTTAGAAATTGTAAAGGATAAGAGACTGGATGAGAAAATGAAAATTCTTATTTTTACAAACCCTAAACTTCGGAATTTATTCCAATAAAACCAACCTCGAAACAGGAGTGTATGGTTCAAGTTACGAGGAACAAAGGTGCTATAAAATATTCCTCACTAAGTGCTCGAAGTTTTGAAGGGAGAAAAAATTCATAATATTTCAATTATTATAAAGTTCACTATTTATAATTTGACTGAATTGCATTGCATATAAATGAATTTCATGTATTAATACTTAAGAATATTATGATTGCCACTTACTTTAGAAGAGATGCTTAAAATGCCTTCGAATAAGAGTTACTGTTTCACTTTGCTAATTGATTTAACACAATAACAATTAAATATAAGATAGAGGAGGTCGTAGTATAGTTCCAACCGAATTCTGGGGCATTTGAGGCATATTGATAGGTTATATTTATAATCTATATCGTATACAAATAGTTATATAATAGTTATTATTTTGATACTAAATTGTAATTAAATAAGGTTTATTATAAACAAACAAGTTAACCTGTTCTTTTTACTACGTAACTAAGCTTTAAGTATGGTGTTGCAAATTAATGTCAAAACATGTTAATTTAATTGTTGTTTCGTGTTTAATTATTGCTTAACAATAAAAATAACTATTGTACATCCTCCCTTTTTTATGTTCCGCTAATGTTTATATTTTTATACACATAGCCACACAGTTTTTTTCTGAAAGGATCTAGTTTTAAGACAATGTTTAATTTGATAGCTGTTCGGATATCTACAATGAGGTTAAACAAAACCGACTGAATTAAATAATTTGGATTTCTTTGTAATTAAACAATAAATTCATAATACGTATATACATGGAAGTGGCAAAATTTTAAGTTTAATGAATATTAGTCGATAGCTGTCGAGAGGAGAGGCGCCAAACTCAGCTCTCACACTTTCCTTGAGCAATTAAAGCTTTGTTACTATTGCTTTCGTTAGCCCAAAATATTAACACAAACAAAAGTATGCGAGTTTAAAACGATTTCGGAAAGTCAGGTCAAGTGATGGTATTGTGGTCTTGTTTTGTTTGGTTTGTGAGAGTTCCCGGTGAACTAAACCCCTTTTTAAAGGCTGGCAACTCATCTGTGAAACTTCAGGTGGTGTAGATGTCCAAGGATGTTCGTAGTGAAGGCGTAGACTGAAGGCGATAAGGAGGGGGGTAGACGTAGAGACTTGAAATTTTCCATTTCCGAAAATTACTCTGAACGAAATCGGACAACAACTTTTGAAGTTATTTAACAAATACGTTTATAGCATATCAGATGCGGAACCCTTCTATGCGTGTCTTGTAACGCTTTTGACCATTATTATTAAAGTATAGTATCATGTTATATTCTTTACTTTCTTTCACTCTTCGTTTCTCATTAGTAGACGCAGCATTTAACTTTATGTATTGTCTTTTAAATTATATACTGCACATATACTTAACTGGTCATTACCCGCGATTTCGTCCGCATAAAATTAGGTGAAACATTTCAGTGTGTAACTTGTTTTCTTTGTTCTCGCAAGATCGAGTTTCTTGTTTTAAATAGAAATCTTTTATCTTCGGATCGTTTTTCGGATTCTTCAAAAGCAAGCTATCTGTCCGTCCGCAAGGTGTTCAGCCCCTAGGATTTTTAATCTATTAGTCTTCATTCGCACGTTAAAAAATCGTTGTGTTAAATCTTAGCGTTGGCGATTTTTTAACGTCGTCCATGCGAAAATATTGCGTATAAGTATATATATAACGTGGAAAATGGAATATTGTTCGGTAAATAAGCGTTGCGTTTGCGAACGCTTTTTTAACGGACGTAAAAAACGCTCTCGTGCGAATGAGGGCTCAAACGTAGGGAAATTTTCCAGCAGATAGGGCATGCAAAAAACTAATTAGGAATATTATTTTTATCTTTAAATCAGGCGACTTTTGAAGCCATATAACAAATACCATTATCGCTTATCAGATACCGAACCCTTCTTTATAAGCGTGTCTTGAACTATTAATTATTAGTACTGTGCATTAATTATTCTACTGTTAATTTAATTGCAAATCATACTTGGCGTAGCAAACTGTAGTGCCGTAGCAATCCTCTACGATTAATTAAAATTGGTTTTTATTATGTAATATGGAAATTTTAATAAAATAAAGAGTTAGATTCCCATCAAAAAGTACTAGGTACAAGATTTTTCTTAATTTTCTGTAGTTCCATCCAATCAGTACGAATCGAAAATAAAAATGGCCAAGAGCGCGTCAAGACACACTTATATAGAAGGGTTACGTATCTGATACGTTATAAACGTATTTGTTAAATAACTTCAAAGGTTGTAGCCCGATTTCGTTCAAAATAATTTGCCTGAGTTTTTAGTATGTTCTATCAACACGGAAAATTTAAGTCTCTACGTCTAATAGTTTAGAAATGCTAGGGCACGGACGGACGGAGCGATGTTATAAAGGTTCCTTGCAGTACTACGGAACACTAAAAAGGATATGTCTGTTACCTATAACACAGGCATTAAGTTGTCTACCTTAGGAACAGGCGTCTGTGTGTCATATAGTCCTGTATATATTTATTTATATTTATTATTTATTTTTTATGACTATGACTTTATTTTTTTTTCACTATCCTGGTTTTAAATACAAGGGCTGTCTATATTGGTAACAGTACTTGTTTTAGTGTAAGGCATAAATAACTAACTCTATGTTATTATATGTATTTTTATTCTATCCTACATGGTATGGCATTTGACAGGCCTAGTCTAAGGACTATGTCTGTAAAATACCATTAACTGACAGCATTATAATCTTAGACAATGGTCATTTAGTACTTGATGACAGTAATTCTTTAGACTTTAGCAAATATTCCTAAAAGGGGTTAGTGTTATTCAAAACTAAATTAAACTAGGCAGACTACATAAACTGAATTTAGAGGGAAATAAGGACATAACAGGTATTCTATAATATCTATAATAATATCCTTGCTGATACACAATGAATGTTTACAATATGGCGCATAGTTCACAAGGATGTTTTCATAACATATTTTTTATCTGTATAAGTATTGTTATGTTTCGTCCGACTCTGTTCAATATATTGAATTCTAACACTACTGCCGTGACATTTGTTAGATCGTTATTTTACTATCCTTTAATACAGGTTGATAGATTATTATTATTAATAAAAAAAATTTGGTGACCACTGAGTGAACAAAAATCACGAAACTTGCGTTGTCGTCATCGAACGCTTTCGATAGTTTTGCTTACTTTTACGTACGAAACCGAACGTCAAATGAAATATTAATGCTACCGTTTTACACAGCTCAGTTGCTATATATTGCTAGCTCACACAGAACTCGCAAGTATCGTGTCCTATACGTTACGTCCGTGCGAGCCGTGTAAAATGAAAGTATAAGAATAAGAAAATATTTATTTGTTAGATCATCACATCGCATATACAAGTAAATATTAAACAATATACACGAACGAAATCGGACATCAACTTTTAAGGATATTTAACAAATTTATTATCGCGTATCACACACGGAACCCTTTTATATGAAATATTATTAAAATGCTCTTTACCATTTTCATTTGTTTATTATTATTATTTAAAAGAATTTTAGGCCCATTTAGGTATATCTATATAATATTGCTCTTTTCCATCCACCTAACAGTAGAGCTTTTGCTAAGAGACGAGGGACGACAGTCTGACAAAATATGGGAAGGGAAATAAGCTTTAATCAATTTGAACTCTTAGTAATGTTATAATTGTGATAATATTGCGGTTTTCCATTTAATTAATGAAATTATTATTTATCCTAAAGTTCACCTACTTCTTAAATGTTGTTGAACGATAATCTAGTGAATTGGTTATATTTAATAAAACGTGTTTTGTTCTTCCACGTAAAATATGCATCCTCAATACAAGTTCATAACAATAATTATTGTAAATCAAGCAAAATGTCAAGGTGCCTAATTTTTACAATATTCATTATTATATCTTTTACAAAGCTGCTTGTTTTGCTAATAATATGGCCATTTTTTCTGATTAAATCATTCTGGCTCTATAATGTGTGTATGTATTTTTACGCGTATAAAACTCACCGTTGGGTTCGTACATGGATGGCCCTATCAAAAGTGGAAGACATATGGGTTTTCCACAAACGGCGAATAAGAAGTAGTGCCAAACTTGTGTTGTTGCTAGGTAGAATAATTCTTGATTAGTGTATGTTGATGGTGCGTGTTCTCGCTTAATTTTAATACTATCTAGCGATCAGTCTATTCGAGACTTGTAAATGGTAAAAGAACTCCTTGTTCTCATTTTTCAGCAGCTATAAATAACTACTCTATATTCGAGTTACGTGTCGATTTCCCTCGAGTAACGTTGTCGTGTGACGCCGTAATCGCGTTAATGGCTCGGGTCGCGTGCGTCGGACGCGCCCGAGCTTCACGCCATCTGAAGATAATGAATCCGAGGTATCCGCTTATCCGCTGCCATCTTGAGAACCGCCAGTTGCTTATAGGCAACTAACATGAAACTTGGGGGAGAATTTGTCCGTTAATTTGTTTTTCATTCCCATGTCATTGCCACTAGCAGAGCCAGAGTGTTGAGATCCTAGCGTGAGTTCCAGTTATGAAGGTTTCTCATATAATTTCTCATATTTATTTATATTTTGGAAACGTACGGTACAATAAACAATCATATTTAATATATATAGAACAAACATTACCCAAAACAGTTTTCCAATAAATTTGAAAAATTACTTAAAGCTAGGTATATAATGCACAACATTCAATACAGACTAATATAAATTATAAGATTGACGAAAGTAAATAAACAAATTTACATAAGTAACAAAAAAAGGACAGAAGAGACATTGTTGTTGTAATAATACATACTGTACTAAACTGTAAAATTAAAAAGTTGTTAATGTTGACTAAATGGATCAATAACGAACTTGCTTTTTGAATACCTGTTCTTCGTGCCTATACCCCCATAGTTATTAGTTTGAATTAATACGGATGCCATTTGTAAAGTACCCGCATGCCAATGTGTCGTGTGTGCCTGCACTCGTTCACGGTAGCGCTGGACTCTAGATTCTAATGGTTGAGTGACGTGTCACACGCGATCACGCCACCTCGATTAGTGGAGAGCTTAGTGATTGCGGCCACGCCACCGACATGTGATACCGACATACATGTAGATGGAGGGGGGTGGGCTAAGGAGGTATGTTGTTGACACTGTGTACATTACATAGTTAAACATTTAATTTACTACATAAAGGCCACTGCAATTATAAATAATAGAATAAACCATTTTTAACGAACTTAATACGATAGAGATAGCAGTCACTTTCAGCTAAGTTATTAACCGCTCCTGTAATAAAAATAATATTTCCACAACAATTCAAATTGGCCTTTGTTATGAAAAAAAAAAAATAGAATGCCGTTACATTTTTTTGCATCAACAATTGAATGACGACTGCCCAATTATCTCTTTTCCTCATCTTTAAGAAACGAGCTTATTTTTATAACTGTATTATGCGAGATGCAGTTATTTCTTAGCTTTTTGTTTTTTTTTATTTTTATTTATATGATACGGTTTTTGGACATAATATATAAAATAACACCAATGTTATGATGGTTTTGTGTTCAAAACCATCATAACATTTGTGTTATTATCCTCTTAAGATGCAGGTCCAAATCTAACAAGATGTGGACCTGCAGCTTTCTAAGGTCGTAACTTAATCAGCGATAGGCTCAAAAGCCGGCCATTGATTAAATTACGATTATTATTTATCAAATCGATTATGAGTTATCAATCGGCTCAAATTCGGTTGATACGTTAAGCAGATGCTTACCGCCGCTGGATGGCCTATCCTAACACTAGTTTTCACATCTCCTCCGTGTTTAGAGAGGCACGTAAAACAGCGGGCCCCGATTAATGTAACTAAGTGACGTTAGTCGAGAGATTTTGGGGGTTCTGGGGATGACGTCAGATGGCAGTCGGTCATCTTAACTCGCCTCACAGCCACGTGCTCTGCAATTTAAGCGGACCCCGGTACTGGACCTGGATAACGCTAGGTAGACGAGGTAGACTTTTAGTCCAACAAATGTAGCCGAAACTGTGTATATATTCAATTACTTTGGAATATTTAATGTCTATTATTCGTTTATTGAATCTTTTTTTTGTATCGAACCTCCCTGCTTTTTCGATTTATTGGAAACGCTATTTTGACAGGTGTCAATAAATTATTGTCTAATGCCGGGGCCAGACATAGCTCAGTGTTTCTACATTTTTGTCTTTGAAGACTACAAAATTCTACAAAACTTTGCGCAGCTACACAAAGTCTCCGATCACATTACATGATCATTGATTATTCAAATGAAGTCTGGCTCCGGCATAAGTATTTAAAAGTGAGGATGCATTGAAATGTATTAAAATGAGTATTGTTTAATCTTTACGTGTTGCCGAAGCCACCTTCTGTAATATTCGATAACTGTATGTGTTACGTGTATTTTTATTTTATTGATCCATTATATGTAAGTGCCATCAAGTCAACTACGCTCGACCAATTGATTGTGATGCCGGTCGATACCCCTGATTAGATCAAGTGCCCAGGAACTTTGCAGGACAATTAATCGAAAATAGATAATTAAAAAGCTGTGTATAAAACCTTTGCCCTTATTTTAAAAGAGCTATTCAATGATGGGGTTGAATAAAAAAAATCATCCCGACTTCACGTGTATGCAAATTTTATAAAGTTATTTTACTACATAAATTAATCATAATAGTGTAGATAAAAACAGACTGACAGACGGTCAACGAAGTAATCCTATAAGGGTTCCTGTTTTCCTTTTGAGTTACGGAACCCTAAAAACCGTAATTATGCAGTTTGAGGATTTTTCCCAAAAATGCTTATTCTTGTTTTTGTTTTCTCGAAGTTGTTGTTTGCACTGTAACGAGTGGTATCCGTTCGGGGAGGCTGAAATTTTTTTTTGTTAAGTTTTTGAGTTATGAATGTTATAATAGGGCATTTTGGCGCAAAGTAACCAAAGCGATTGCTTCGTAATCGTTTCGTGACCGCTGCGTAGAAACAAAATAACCTATCCGTAACAGAGTTACGTTTCACGCGGAATGAGTGACATTTCGTTGGGGGAGGCTGACATTCTGCGCGAAACGTTACTCTGTTGCGGATCGGTAAGAAGCGGATAGAGGATAGCGCAGCGACCGCCCTTGCTGCTTCGTAGTCATTTTTTTTAGTTTTAACATAGAAATGCTTGTTTATGTGTGTATGCATGTAAATGTTAACATTTACGCCGGAACGCTCCAAAATGTCCTATTATATATACCATACAATAACGTTTATAACTCGAAAAAAAGTCAGCCTCTCCGGACGGAATTTCCCTCATTAGAGTGCAAACAACAACTTTCAGAAAAAAAAACAAATATGCGCTTTGGGAAAAGTCCTCAAACTGCATAATTACCGAAGAAACAATAGGCGAATAACGTAAAAACGTTATGTCATCTAATACTAGTATAGCCGAGCGGCCCCTTTAATACGTGGAATCAATTAAAAGTGAAAATGCAGCGCTATATTTAACTAACTATAAATATTATTGTTCGTTATGGTTCAACCGACGCCGCCATGACTAATGAGCACACCCTCTTTTGTTCCAGGTAACGACCGGAGGAAGTCTTTTGTTTGAATTTTCAATCTCACTGCGTCCCTTTGCTGTACTGGCTGTAAGTTCATGTACATATAAAGCTTTTAATATGTCATACAAGGGATCATGTTAATTCAAAAGTTTAGATTCGATACTTACGAAATTAGGTGAAAAATTTTAGCAAGATGATATATAGCCCATAGAGCGGAGGAGCGAACTAGGGCCAAAGTTTTGTGCAGTTAACAGTTGAATTGTAATTTTTATGTCGACTGGAATAGGGAATCTTTTTTCACTCCAGTTTGACTAAAGACCACGGCAATTAGCAAACAGCTATATATTTTTTTGGCAATAGTAGGTATTTGAGAAATAAATAAACCTATTTTTCAAAATTTGTCGTCATGCCTATTCTGTTTTTAAGACCAAAAATGAACATTACGTTACAAATACTTTTTTTATCTGTAGTTTCTTGACATGAGGGCAGAATCTTATAAATATATACAGTAACATCAATAACTGGTTACGCTAGCTAGATAGTCAAATCTTTGTTAAGGCTAACCAGCTCTCTCGCCTAACCGGCAAAATTGAGAAATACATAGGTTTTCTTCACTAAATTTACTACTTAAGTAGCTATCAAATATTTAACAACATTAGAGTAAAAAAGTAACCATATCGGATATTCATCCATACAGCTTTACGTTCGGGTTGCAGCATTACACCGATTTTCCCTCGTATTCATTCGCGGATTATAGCAAAGTAGTTTAGTTTCTCATGCAAGATGGATCTATATTAAGTAGCACAATTTTTTCAGAAATAGTCCATGAAATGAGTATTTTTTTTAGATTTTTTATTTGCCAGAAAACCAGTTATTTTTCAGGCATTTTTCTTATTGTAAATTTCTTTAATTGGCATTCTCTTTTGAAATTCGAAATTCAAAATATTTCGGACTATACCATAATTGAATAAAAAGTTTATAAGGCCGCCGGGTTTAGCGTCTGAACCGGGTCCTTAGCAATTTCAGTCCACTCCTCCACCGTTGAGCTTTAGAGGCTTTAATTATACAATACTATAGTATGTAGCGATGTTCACATTTGGTTTTGACAAGGACGGCCCAGTTCGGGGCGTGCGAGCGACGTTTCAACGTCATCAGACAAAATTAATTGTTTCACGCTGTCCAATGATTATTGGTATTAATCATCGCGCATAACGGGAGCATTCATACCAACCATCAATCACTCGTTATTGCATATCATTTGAGATCAACGGCGCTTTTATGAGATGAGCGTACCTCATTATTTTTATTGCCATAAACAGGTCAGTGGAGTGATGTGAATGCATGAAAGTGCGTGTTTAAATTTTTTTTCAAGAAGGAGCAAAAAGGCAAGCGGATATTATGCAATACAAGAAGGTTTGCAAATGCTCTGCCACCGTTTTGATGAATAAGCTTTTCTTAAAGGTCCCTTAGTCCCATAAAAATACATACAGACAGATATGTTATATGTTTTAGCTTCTACATCGGTTACCTTAGAGACGTTTAATTATTGTGTAACCTCAGCAAAGGCGTTAGTTTTAAGGAGCATTTATGAGATGAGCGTGCCCCATTATTTTCGTTTGCAGCGTCGTAAATTCATTTACTTAATACATGTAATCGTGTATTATATACTTCATTTATTATTAAAAAATCTTCATATACTAATACATATATAAGGCTGAAGAGTTTCTTTGTTTGTTTCCTTGAACGCGCTTATCTCAGGAACTACTGGTCCGATTTCAAAAATTCTTTCAATGTTAGATAGCCCATTTATCGAGGAAGGCTATAGGCTATATATCATCACGTTAAAATTTTTCACCTAATTTTATGCGGACGAAGACCGGGGTAACAACTAGTATATAATAAAGATTGTCGTTAATGTACATACTGATCAAAAGACTGTATAATTTTTAAATGCATATGACTGGTCTGTTAGCGCAGTTGGCAGTGACCCTGCCTTTCGCTCCGGGGATTGTGGATTCGATTCCTGCCTCAAGTCAGGTGTCTGTTACCTATAGCACAGGCATTAAGTTGTCTATCTTAGGAACAGACGTCCGTATGTCACATTGTCCTATGTATTTATTTATTTATTATTCATTGCGCGAATCCTGTAAGAATAGGATTGGGTTGTCGGAAGTGAAAATGTTTACTCTAACTAGAATCTTCCATATTAAAATTATTTCTTGAATGTAATTAACTCTATTTCAATCACAGCGCACTACCGCAAATTTTCTTTCTGTTATTCTAGTATAGTCTAGTAATACAATTAAAGTTTAATCTAATTCAAACTTAGTATTGGGTACGATAAAATATTTATTACAAACTAGCTGTCCTCATCATTCATTCGCGCAAAGTTAGGTAAAAATAAAATCAATTTTAGCATGACGATATATTTATTAGGAAATTTCTCAAATCGAATCAGTAGGGTCCGATTTGAGAAATTTCCTAATATTAGCGCGTTTAAACAAACACAGAAACAAACAAACAAACTTTTTAGCTTTATATATTAGTATAACAAATATAAGATATAGTCTTCAGCCGTATTGTACGCAGGCACGCCTTGCAAATAAGCGTGATCTTAATTTAATTTGGTTTATTTTTGTTATAATTTCCGATTGTAGAATGCACTTTTACCGTTGCAAAAAAAGACCTCCGCCGCGGCTGTTTGTCTGTTCGCGATAAACTCAAAAACTACTGAACGGCTTAACGTGCGATTTTCACCAATAGATAGAGTGGTTCACGAGGAAGGTTTACATATATATAATACATATATATTGTAGTACATAAAAGCCGAAATTCATTGATTTGTAACGTGATGTCGTAGAAAAACGTAATAAAAACGTGCGCTGGTTAAACCTTACGAGATATGTCAAACTAATGTAATACGGAATTGTAGATCTTAAAACGATCTATAAGAAATTCCGCGATGGAATATGTCAATTACAAAAAAAGAACTACTTACGAAGCTATTTTAAAGATTATTCATTCCTATCCATTTGAATAGGCTAAATACAAAGTACATTTTATGCAGTTCAAAATTGATTTGTACAGCATAGCTTTAGAGCGGCTGACTAAAGGTGTTTTATTTGATTATATTCTAAATTCATATTACGTTTGAATGGGAGGAAAATTGGTAGTAATTGTAACGACTGGACTGAGCGTCCACGAGCAATCTTAAATTATGAAGGATACGTCAGAATTATTATGATTTTGAAGAAGAATGTGAAGCGCACGGCAACATTTACATCGTTTATCGTGGAGAATGTACTGCAGAATTCTTTGCACTTATACCAATTTTATCATAAAGTAAAGCATCATAACTCGAAAATCAATTTATACCGATATCTTCGATATCTGAAAATCCGCAATTCTGCGATATGTAGAACATTTCCTTATACGAATTTTCCAACGGAACATGCTAATCACTTATCAATATATCACTTAACAAGGTGTTCAGCAATTTACTATGCCTTTTACATAAAAGACAGTTCATGGTAAAGCTGCGAAAGTAAATCGTGATATAGGCTTTATAGCAAAAGCTATCTAACTTTTCCCATTAGGACATTTGATGATTATAATTGATAGAATCAGGTGTTACTTTGTGGAAATCCATGATATGCATGAAATACACGACAATAAGGATTATTCTCTATATGTACTTATCCTAAGAGTATAGGTTCTTTAGAGGTAGCGCCATGCTGACAGTCATTTTGATTTGCAGCCGAATTGGGCCGGCGCGTCTACCAGTACCTCTTTCTCACATGCGATCGGTATCAAGTAGCGGTAATATTTTCACGTCAAGTATTGTTTTCGCGTTTCTTGCGGTTTGTGAGAATTTTCGAAGGCTCAAATTCTTCCTTAATGGCTGACAATGCTTTTCGATACCTCCCACGTATATTGTTGTAACCCAACTTCACAGTAGAGCATTACAAACATACGTATTGACATAAAATTGTCATTATATAATACATTCGTGTATACAATTATATATTAAATGATGACGATTACATTATTGTATATAATAATATATTAAAAAGTGACTATTATATCACAATTTAGTTCTTGGTAACGCTCTACTGCAAATCTGGGAATTTGGGGCCCTTCCACCTGAAAGTTGAAGAGCCGCCGCGCCGTGCTTATCAGTGTGTTTTGAATTCTGTTTGAAACATTTCTCTTTTGATTGGTTATTTCGACGCAACTGTATTTCATGCACTCATATTTCTCTTAATTACAACTAATCTTCGAAGCCTCAATAATTTAATGGCAAAAGAACGGATTTAAATTCGTAAGATTCTCTACGTTTTAAATTTCGTTCATCCGAACAAAAACTTTTACCTTAACAGGACAGATAAAGAGAGTATTATTCGCCATATCAAAAATTACCCACTCCTAATATTTCTTTAAAAAAAAGCCTCGTCTATGAGATCGTCTGTGCAGTTGAATAAACTTCTTTTTTTTTTATTCTTAGGAATGGAAGATCTCGATCTTGGCATTCACTTTATTGCCGACCTGGCCTTTGTTTGCCTGTTCTTTGGCATGTATATTCCTCTTGAATCACTCTGTTTATTGATGAAAACCGCATTAAAATCCGTAGCGTAGTTTAAAAGATCTAGCTAGGTGAGACGTTTATGCGCCGCTAGGTGAGATGTATATTCACGCACACACGCATTAGCCTCTCAACTAGCGGCGTATTAGCGTCTCACCTAGCGACGCATCAGCGTTTCACCAGCGGAGAATTAGCGTCTCACCTAGCGACGCATTAGCGTCTCACCTAGCTGCGAATTAGCGTCTCACCTAGAGACGCATTAGCGTCTCACCTAACGAAGCATTAGCGTCTCACCTAGACGCTAATGCGTAAATATCGACGCTATACCCGATATTATACTCGACGTTATACTTGAAGCAATAGCGATCGTAATTATTCTTACATATTAGAGACTTTTTTCCGTGTATACGAATTTTTTTTTTCATTCAAGAAACAGTATTCGTAATTCAAATTTGCCGCTCATTAATATCTGCCGTTATAGGCACCAGCCTTCTCAGCCTATCCATAAATTTGCCACTGAGTATTTATAAAGGGCCTGTAACAGATCTGGGAGCATTCTAGCTGTTTTGAATTAGTATTTTCTGCATTACTATTTAGTAAATTCTATTATCCCCCGTTATATTCCCCGTCCCCGTTCCCATTCCCGTTCCGGGGAGGACATTGATGTATCTTAAGTTTTTTTATTAGACTGTACTATCCTACCGCCGGACAAAGGCCTCACCCTCCTAAAACAAGACCCACCTAGAGAGATATATTAAATTCTTTGGCAATAGTACACACTTGAGAACATGGTAAACCTATTTTCCAAAATTTGACATCATGCCTATTGTATTTGCCGTGGAATTCAGACAGGATTCCAGACTTACGTTGAGAGAACCCTTTGAGATTGCGCTAAAGCCGACTTTGTAAGAGCAATGTATGATGGACCTTGATTTTCCTCTATCCTGAGTCATTCCAATCCATGTCTATCTGGTAAAGGAGTCCCAATCGTGACACGACTTCGACCTAGGCCTACTTGGACTGGACAGACCGTCGTCAGGCCATTATGTACCTTTATTTTCTTATACACATAAAGAAATAGACAACACATATTTGGACCATTTGATAAATGAGGCTGGGATGGAGAGGTACAGGGATTTAAAGATGCTATTGCTGAACAGAAAAAGGGACGCGTCCTTGTCAATGCTTACTGCATTGACAAGGGCGCATCCCGTATTAGAAAGATAAAGAGCAGGGGGCAAATGGGCAGACGGTTCGTCAGAGTGCCTACCATTACTCACGAGTGTTGCAGGCCTTTTAGAAATCAGTATCTAATGTAATGTAACCACAATGAATATATAATACATCCTTAAGTCTTATCGGTTCGGTATCGGAGCTGAGCCGACAATTGGTTCTATAGAGAACAATTTCAATTGTGCCTCTATATATGTAAATGTATGTATATTATAGGGAATCGTAATAATATTATAGGATAATGGAATGTAGAAAATAAGTAACCTAACGTTCGGGCAGGACAGCGTTTACCGGGTAATACCTAATATAAACAAATTTAACGTGACGTTATTGACGTTACGTGCGATGGACTCGCTAAACTACTATAGCGATTTTAATCAAATTTGCACACCATGTGCAGTTTGATCCAACTTGAAAGACGAAAAATAAAAATGAGTCGCTGAAATATATGCACGTGCATAACTTCCGAACGACTGCAAAATTGGGTAATTTCTTTATTGTTGTGTTCGTTATTGTTAGGAAAATAGAATGGGAACAGGGAATAATGTTATAGGATAATAAACTAGTAAATACTAAGTAACCCAACGTACGGGCAGGACAACGTCTGCCTAGTCCGCTAGTATAGTTATATATTTCTTAACCCTTTCGTTGTTCTATGTATTTCAGATCGAATACGACGATCGCGCCAAGGTCACACCCATCAAGGCGGTGGCGGCGCCCGCTGCTCCCGCCAAGCCGCAGCAGGAAGACGACGGGGACATTGACGTGGACATCGACGCCATCTAAACTCCTTCAGACTCCCACTCCCTCCTTCCCACTACCTTCCTCCCACTCCCACCCACACACAATCTCCCCACTATTCATCCCGCCGGGTACCACGCCGTTTTGTACGTGTCGTTTGTGTTTTAAAAAATCGAGTATACTTTGCAATAATCTGAAGACACGTCTGCTCCAAACAAATACTACTATTTGTGTTTTAACATATTTAATTATTTTATTTTCCTTTAGATTTAAACTCTTTTCATTAATGTAGATAATACTGTTGGCCTGTTGTGTCAGTTAAATATGAAAGTTTTTTTAAATTCTACTATTGTCTGTCCTAACAAATCGCTTGGCAAAAACGGACAATGACCCCCTCGTGAAGAGCCGCTAAGACATTGGTTCCTAAACTTTTTTCCAAAGCCCCCATTATTTATACATTTTATCTGGGAGACATGGAAGTGTCGGGTCTTTAATTATTGATTAAGATACATATCTTAATCAATAATTAAAGACCCATTAAGATGATTGAAGAATATTGTTATTTCTAGAAAATAACATTGAGAAATTGTATTCTCCTTGCCTATGTATTACCGATTTTTATTACAATTATTATTATTCTAATCGAAATAAAGCAAGCATTATTACAACAGCTATTGTAACAGTGACAAAACGACTTCGTCAAACCGTCAGACAACCGGGACGCGGAACCTTCGGTCGCGATGTGCGGCGAAGATATTATTTTCGTGTACCATTAATTTTAATTATCATAATAGTATTCGTAAAACACTAATGTTAACAAATACGAGACCGCACACATATAACACTTTAGATTTGCGTCGACATTGTCATAAAAACTTTATTGCCTCTGCTAGAGCTGAAAGTTCAATGTCCGTTGTCGTCAAGTTGTTTGGGTCAGACTAATACTAAAAGGGAGGACTACAGAAGCAAAATTTTTATATTTTTAAAATTACTGTACGATTGCTAAAATTATTCAATTATTCAAACAGATCCAATATGATCCGATATTTTTTTTTTTTAAGAATATTAGGAAATACTTTTTAGGTATGTCTAATATTCCCTTTTCCGATAATCCGATTGCTTCTTGCATTTGGGTTTCGCCTTGTGTACATTAGTAAAAATGTAATTTATTTTGTCAAAGCCAATTAATGATTCACGAATGAGCGTTCAGAACTATCAGCAAAAGTGTACTCGCTTTATGCTAAAACACGGCCGGTACAACAACGCTGCTTCGCAGTCTATTTTTAAAATAAGTCATTTTAATAACATATTCCTTAGGACATTGTTACCGAT
>JANCMC010021608.1:7324450-7374861 GCA_024363005.1 Charaxes varanes
AATGACCGTATAAGGATAATATTGAAGATTGTGCAATGATTGAACGAAAGTTTGGGCGAGTTTAATTTTTATTGTACAATAGGCGTTCTCTAAACGGTCAATTATATTGAACAATTTGGCGTATTGTGCAATATTATTGTCTTTAAAAGCGTTATATTGAAAATTGTGCAGTGATCTAACGTAAGTTTGAGTGAGTTTAATTTTTATTGCACCATATCTTCTATTACATCGTGCTGAAATGGCGGAAAAGGTTACTCTAACAGTAAGTTTATTTTAATATGTAAACATTGCGATGTCAGTATTATTGTGCAATATAATTGATCGTTTGGATTCAAAGCGCCGTTCAATCTACAGTTGTCATTGTATGTTTGGGGAATGCCTAAGAGGGCTCAAAAAAGACGAGTAGCGAAAGTCGTTGAATCACAAACGCCACAAGCGTTTTCATCTAGTTTATGCACAGAATTTGAAATAAACCGCAATTTAAAAGAAGAAAGAAATAGGTAGGGTCGAAATTTCTTCAGGTGTGCAGGTAAATTTCTTGTCATCCATTTTTATTCACTGAATTATGTGTAGAATTGCTAAATTTTTATTAAAAATTTCTTGAGCAACTATTTGTATGTATACATTAAAAAAATAAACGCGCGGGAAATGTAAATGTGTTTTTCTTTTTTTTTGTCGTGTCACGTTTCAGTCTGTCGCACCATAAGTGTGTTATTTTAGCGTCACAACGATACTGTTACCCAATCGATTGATTTCAGCACATTCTATCAGACGTCGTGGACAACTTTTCTAAACTGCGTAACTGCCATTTTCCGAAATAATTTTTATATATATTCCTATTTTAATTCATACTAGCTTTTATCTTGACTTAATCGAATGAAAATTACTATTCCGTCATTATCTGAAAGAATTGTTGTTGGAACTAAATAAAATTATTGTTGGGCGGCCGCAGCCCAAGTATGTTTTAAATTAAGGTTTGCTCCTTTTGACATAATAAATATTTTCATCTGTAAGAATTTTGGTAGATTCTTACCAAATTATTTCCAAGTTTATTGAGACATTAGTTCAGCGTGATAAAATAGTAAAGCAGTGTTTTATAAAATTGCAATCACAATGGGAAAAAATAAATTTAAAATGTCTTAAGATTTAGTAGAGTAGTAATTGTATTTCTTAATTAAAAATATTACAGATATTTTTGTGTTTTACTTCTTCAGTTCACAACTGACTCAAAAGTGCTTTCCTTTTGTTAATTTCTTCTTAGTAGTTTTAAAAGAAAATAAGGAATCTCTGTCATGTGAAGTCTGTAAAATAGCTTTCTGTGTAAGATAAACCATTTATCACGGAAGACTATAGGCTATATATATTTTTAAGAAACAAACTAAAAATATTAAGAAGCAAGCTTTGTTCAAGAATTCTAATACAGTTTTATACTGTTTTAATCCCGCTCCAGCTCATCTGACGTACTCTTACGTATGACGTATTAACTCTTCCCGCCTAAAAACTTTTTTTTAATTTGACAGTCGGCCACGGCTCGTTCCGTCACAATATATATCACGCTAAAATTTATCTAAAAAGTCTCAGGTAACAGTTAGTTATAAAATAGAGATGCACGTAGTATTTCTAGAATAGGTGCATCTTACTCTGATGAGAGGAGAAGAACAAAGAGAACTCCTGTTCCTATACTTATCGAGTACCATAAATACTATAATAATACTTTCTTCATTTAAATATGAGAGAAAAAAAGAGACGCACCTAGTATTTCTAAAATAGGTGCATATTACTCTGACGAAGGGAAATGAACAAAGACAACATCTAGTATTTTTACACTCCTGTTCCTATTCTTATCGAGTATTATATTTTATGCGTCGAGTAATAGTACGTTTGTTATGATTTTGACATGTGTGATTAAAATAACAAAACATGTTTTAAAAAATAAGTAAGTAGAACAAAAAATACTTAGTGCACCTAGTGCTGTGTAAAATTGAACATGTGCCACCTAGTATCGTAAAATACCTAGTGTTCGCATCTGTTCTAGTATTTACGTCTCACCTCTATTATGTAGTTTTTTTTATAATTTATGGTACCGAAAATTTATTACTAGCATTATTTTATAGTCTTTGAACCTATATAACAACTTCCAGGATATTTATAATATAACTAATTGTTACCTGCGACATTTTAGACAAATTTAATCGTGATGATATATAGTTTGTAGTCTTCCCTAATAAATGGTTTATCTAACACTAAAAGAATTTTTCAAATCTGACCAGTAGGTCCTGAGATTAACGCGTTCAAGTTCAAACAAACAAACTCTTCAGCTTTATATATTAGTATAGATATTTATTTTTGCATGCACTCCCCTTTATGCCACATAAATAAATAAAAAAAAACAACTCCGAAGACATTGACTAAACATCAAAATCATCCACGATTCGCAGAAAACAGGACTTACTAAAAACCTACTGACCGCAAATTCAAAACATCTTTAAGCGTTTACAAACAATTTTTAAATACCAAGGAATAACCTTTATCTTCTGGCGGGAGTTCCCTGTTAACCCCTTATCAGCTAACCAGTTAAAATATAGCCGTTTTATGTAAGTTATTATATTTTGACTCGTAACACTGAAGTGATAAAGTTTATAATAGACATGAAGAACTTTTATGACCGCAAATGAATGTTGGTAAATATGGCTCAATAATCAGTTTACATTACAGTAATTTTGTATTTGCTACGATATTTTGACTCATATCGCAGTGATAATAAAGTTCAAAATGGTACTTCAAGATATTTTACGACGGTAAATATACATTTGTAAATTTCTTACAGTATATAATAAGGTTTGGAACGAGGAACTCATCATAAAGCATCGAACAAGCATCAAGTATCTTGTCTACGTGATAAATATTTAAAGAAGATGAATTTCGGAAAAGTTTTATTCTTCTTCTTCGCCATGGTTCTGGCTTTGACCACCGTCTCCGGTGCACCGAGCCCCAAGTGGAAGTTCTTTAAGAAACTTGTAAGTTTTTTACGTTTTTTAAACTTGTAAATTTTAGCATATTTTTGATTAGATTTTTTTTTGTATTTGTGTTGCTGTGCTGTTTAAGGAAGCGCGAAATGCGTTGGAAATTTTGAATACATGTTTTGTTTTTTAATTATATCAATTTTTTGCACGGTTAAACCAATTTCTTATTTATACTCAATTCGACCGTTTAATAACTTACAATTTTTTCCTAAAAATTAAAAAAAAAGAATGCTACGTCTAACTTTAAGAACTATTTCATCCAGTGTAAATCCAATCAAAATTTGTTAAATTGTTTGAAAGATTTGGACAAACAGACAAACTTTAGAGTGTTGTTTCACTGACTTTCGACGTTTTGACTGGCCCGTTGGCGCAGTGGTACCAATAATAAAATGTTAAATTAATGTTATATTAAAATGGTACCAAATGTTAAATTAAAATGGTACCAAAAATAAAAGTCCTGTAAGAAACCTTGCTTTTATTTTAAAAGTTCTATCCAATAATACCCCATCTGATGGGGTTGATCTAAAAAAAAATCGTCTCCACTTTAAATGTATAAAAAGCCATCCCCAAAACGTAAAATTATTATTATTTTAAGATGCCGAAAAAG
Source organism: Charaxes varanes (assembly GCA_024363005.1). NCBI lineage: Eukaryota > Metazoa > Arthropoda > Insecta > Lepidoptera > Nymphalidae > Charaxes > Charaxes varanes. The sequence goes on from JANCMC010021608.1 coordinate 7,328,081, forward strand.
AAAATCACTACGCAGTATATAGCTGTACTAAATTTCTTGCTTTTACGTTCGCAATAGACATGACTACAATTTTGAAAAGTAGGTTTATAATTTTGGGAACTAGCTACTATTGCCAAAAATTTTTTATTTCTGCGGAAATGAACGTTTTTATAGCAAAAAAAATATTGTAAATTTATGGTTCAAATTTCCTCAAAATACTCGAAGTTATTACGACGTCACTTTATGTTAACAGTGCGTTTTAATAAGTGTCACCTCGACGTTTTCACCGCGACCGCAGTCCTCAAATGTCGAATAGCTGAATGAGTACTTTAAAATGTTGCGATCGCTTACTGGAACGCATTTATAATATACGGTAACGTCATGCGCTCTGCTGGTGTTTTAGCTATCATGGAGGATTGTTTTATTTTTAGTTTCGTTTTTGTTAATACCTATTAATCTCGCACGCAATATAGGAATAAATATATAATTTAAATGACTCCTGTTTACTGCTGTCATGCCTATTGTAGAAGTTAGGAAGAACAGAGCGAAACTATAAGGATTTTACGTAGGACTACGGAACCCTAAAAATTACAAACGTAGTAAATATTAATTGTGCGTATATACATATTATATATCTATTTTCAGGAAAAAGTTGGGTATAAGCAAACACTGATACCAAACCGGAATAACGATAGGTATAGGAATAAGTAAGATTTTGCTAAAAAAAATGAGGTTTACCCTCTACCATTGAGCTATCTAGGCTATATTTCTAATTTAGGAATCTTCAACAAAAGAAAATACGACGATCCTGTGACCGTTAAGTTATTGTGAGAGCGATATCTTGCTAGTGATACAGTTTTATACGACAATTTTAAATTATATAGTCAAATAGTGGAATTAACTCTCTAATTAATATATAATAACTGTATAAAATAAATAATTAATGAATAATAGATAAAATATACATTATAGGAAAGTGCCATCTAGTTACTATTTTCAATATTACATCGTTACTATTCTCTTGAACCGATATGGCTAATAAATGCAATCATTGCGGGAAGTTTCTGTCGCCAGTAGATGGCGTTACATGCTCTAAGTGCTCATCGATCTTTCATCGTTTTTGCTTAAAATTGAGCCCAGATCATCGTGTGTCCGATAACTGGGCCTGTCGCTTATGTAAAGGCAACAAAAATGAAAAGAAGAAAGATTTATCTAAAAGCCCAAGTTTGCAGTTACTAACAACTGTAGATACTAACGATGCAGATACCTTTTTGGACGCTAATTGTTTGCAAGACAGAAACAGCAGCGCCAGTAACCTGGCAGATGAAATTCGTCAGGTTATTCGATCAGAGATGGCGCTATTCAAACAAGAGCTCGCCCGAATTAATTCGTCCATATGCGATTTTACTAAGCGAGTTGACACTTTAGAATCGAGGATTTTATGCATTGAGGAGCATCTAGCGGGGCGCTCAGGGGACAGGGAGTCTAATAGAAACGATGAACATGTGGAGACGATCGTCCAGCAACTTCAAGTTCAGTTAAATGATCGGGAACAAGAATACCTCTTAAACGACGTTGAAATATCAGGCTTGTTAGAACGAAATGGTGAAAATCTTATGCACATAACAAGTCTGGTAGCGACTAAGCTAGGTATTGACTTAGATACACGTGATGTTGTTTCTGTGGAGCGAGTTGGCTTACGACGTTCTGTATCAGAAAATGAAGAGCAACCACATTCGCGTCTTGTGCATATAAAGTTTACAAGACGTGCTGTCCGAGACAATTTTCTTAAAGCGGCCAGAACTCGGCGAAACATTGACAGTACGGACGTCGTGGACGGAGTGGCGCGGCGCTTGTACGTCAATGAAAGACTAACGCGAACTAATAAACAGCTATTTTACAAAGCTCGCGAAGAGGGAAAAAGACAAGGATGGCGATTTGTCTGGACGAGTGGTGGTCGTATTCACATAAGACGTAAAGACAATTCACATGTGTATCGTATACGGTCGGAGTCAGATATAAAGAAATTTTTTACAAATTCTGCAATTTGATTTTTCCTGTATATGTTACGTTATTTAATAAGTTTTTTAATATTTGGTTTGTTGTCTGGTTTATATATAATATAATAAGTTATTTAATTTACTATGTTGATTATTATAGATTAAAATTTATATCATTTACTCTTTTGATACCTTTTACTCGTCAATTTAGTACTGAATTTTTAAAAACTATAAATAGTAGAACAAGTAAAATATTATTGAAAATTTTAACCCATAATTTATTGCCGCGTTATACACATTTTTCCTATTTAAATGCGCTTTTGGATTCATTATTATTTTCGATAAGTCATTTTAGACCAAATATTCTGAAAGATAATATAGTCTTATCTGTCATAGTTTCTCATAATAAATTAATTTATTACTGTGAAATGTATATTTTTGCAGCGGTTAACTTAGTGGAATCATTTCACTCTCATGTTAGTTATGATCATGGTATTTATATATTTTTGTATACGTTCTTTTGGTGTTTTGTATTAGTTGTTATTTTAAAATTTATATTGTATTTTAAATTTAGTTTTATTATAAACGAATTTACGGTGGCTAATTTTATATACTATTTGTCACGAATTTCCTTTTTTGTTAAGATGGAAAAAAATGTTTTTTATCGTTTAATTTTAACAATGCTTATAATAACGCATACTTCTAATTATTTATTTAATATAGTATACGTATCCAATAATTTCACCTATGATGGCCTGCTAATGTTTAATAATATAATTCTTTTTAAAATTATACATGTATATGAACAAATATTTCATTTAAATATTGTTATCAACATATTTTTAAATGTAAAGAGATTTCGAAACTCGGCGAATGGGTATAAATTTAGTAGATACATTTTTGAAGGTATAAGATGATAAATACACATAAAATGAAAATTGGTTTCTTAAATCCTTGCTCACTAGGTTCTGGTCATGAAGAATTTGTTGTTGCCATGGAACGCTATGACGTGGATATTATGGGCCTGAATGAGACCTGGCTTAAAGAGGGCGAAGAGGGTCGTGCGCCTCACCTCATTGGTTATCGGTTATTTCATATACCTCGCTCTGAGAATATTCGTAGTAGGGGTGGAGGCGTGGGATTTTATATCAGACAAGGAATTAGCGTAAGAGTTCTCTCACACCCAGTCACTCAGTTGGTTGAGCAAATGTGGATCAACGTGATAGTTTGTAGTAGATCCATCATAATCGGTACAGCCTATAGGCCACCCTGGCTTAACGCAGAAGTGTTTTTTGATGCTTTGACCGAAACTATCGGTTCTTTCTCGTATCATGATATTATCATTCTCTTAGGTGATTTTAATATTAATTTTTTAAATGAAAATGAAAGAAATATAAAGTCTCTCAAAAGTTTTTTAAGTTTGGTGAATCTAACTCAATTTGTGAGCCAACCAACTCACTTTACCGACTATAGTGAAACACTTATTGACCTTGTATGTTGTGATGTCGATGTGGGTCCTGTACGCGTTGAGTATATTAAATCTCTCAGCAGCCATTCTTTCTTGCATTTTGAACTTAACATCGTCAGAAACAAAATAAAATCAAAAAAACGGTTTTTTAGACAGATTAAGGATATTGATGTTGATCATCTTAATTCCTTTCTTGACGCAATTAATTGGCAATATATGACGACGAATTTTCACGACATTAATGATCTGGTCACCGAATTTAGTAATACTATTATATATATATTTAACATTCTAGCTCCAATCAAATGTACGTATATAAAAGAACAACACTTCCCTTGGATAACATATAATATAAAACGAATGATGAAGCATCGTGATGAGGCTCATATAGTTGCACGGGGTAATAGCTGTGAAGCGTCAAAAGATTATTACAGATCATTAAAACTTATGGTAAATAAAGCAATAGCTAATGAAAAAAAAGCTTATTGCAATTTATACATAAATCGCAATATCAAAAATCCTAAAACGATGTGGAAGCATTTCAAACGACATTTTGCTGTCAATAAGAAAAATAAAATTCTCCCTGACGAATTTAATGATCCCAATATGCTTAATGAACATTTTCTCAGATTGCCAGGTGAAAATTTTTCCTCTTTTTCTAGTATTATTGACTATAGATCTCGTCGATTTGGCACAGTAACATTTTCACTTAAGCAAACTGATGAAAGTACAGTATTAAAAATTTTACGTTCAATAACAACGAATGCGGTAGGGAAGGACGGTATATCACTAGATATGTTGTTAATGACTGTACCACGCACATTATATATTATAACCACCATAATTAATCGATCTATTTTAAAAAACAATTACCCTGATCTCTGGCGCGAGGCAATAATTAAACCTATCCCTAAAAAAACAAATCCATCTGCATTAAATGATTTACGCCCTATTAGTATTCTCCCTTGCCTATCTAAGGTTCTGGAGAGAATAGTTTGCAATCAGCTTACTGAATATCTGGATGCAAGTAAAATTTTGCCTACTTATCAATCAGGCTTTCGAAAACGACATAGCACTTCAACTGCTTTAACCAATGTTGTAGATGACGTCCTTTGTGCTCAAGATTCCGGCGAAGGAACTATCCTTGTCTTGCTAGATTTTTCCCGAGCCTTTGACACAATTAATATTCCTTTACTATTGTCCAAACTTTATTATTATGGATTTGATCAAGATTAGGCCACGACCTCCTCCGACCGACCTCCGACCGACGTTTTAAACAGGATACGGTTCAATAAACAGACATCTATCATCATTGATTTGCAGTAAATGTTAGACGAATAAGCTTGGACTTTTGTTTGGGAAACACTTAGACTACTTCAGACATCGCACTCCTATAAATCATTTGTTCTATTCTTCTCGTCTGCAGAAGGCGACCCTCTTTTGTTGTTTGTCTTAACGATTGTTTCAATTTAATAAATGGTTTACTTATTGTTTTATTTTTTAGGGTCTTAAAACTCTACTCCATTGCAGTATCCACTGATACTACGTAATTATTATTAAAACTATCAGTAAATATACTGTAATTATAACTCAACAAATTGGTGCATGCACGCATCGTACTCACATTGATCACAATGTACTTAGTTGTTACCCAGTCAACGGTCGTAACACAACTGCCCAGCATAACCGATTGTCTCTGTATTTATACTCTTATAAAAAACTAACAGTATTTTTTTATCTATTGTTACCATACTAATACTAATAGAAAGAAACTGCGTTTTTTTTGCTTATGTGATGTCACACCAAGGGGGAGGGGGTGTCAAACAATCTGTGACAAGGATGGGGGAGAAGATTTTAAAAATCGTGTGACGTTATTTATGAATACCCTTGAGTTGCAGACCGAAAGGCCCTTTGTGTTTTTACTTTAAAGTAATTTAAAGTTCAATAAAAAAGCTTAAATTTAACTTGATAATTATTCTTCCTAAATTAAATCCTTGGTTAAACCTATCCTCAGCGCGATCAAGTCAGCCCGAAGCGAACATCTTTTATTTTTATGTTTCCGTACCTCCTAAGAAAAAAAGAAACCCTTATAGGATCATTTCGTCCGCCCGACTGTCTGTCCGTCAAGACCCTCTTTCTAAGGAACGTGAACTGTGAAAATGACAATCCTCTAAGCCCACACAGTCAAAAGATATGGCACTAAATCAGGCAAAAAGGTGGGGGTTTCTCAGATGACGTCAGATGGCAATCGGTCATATTAACTCGCCCCACAGCCACATCCTCTACAATCTAAACGAACTCTGTTATTTAACCGGGATAACGCTAGGAAGAAGAAGAAGAAATATTGTGTAGGAAGCTAGCTTCAATACTCGATTTCGTTCGCGTTGCTTTCTTTGACTTCATATAAAATTTCAACCCGTATTTCACCCCATTCAAAACTCATTTTCGCGACAAAAAATACCCTATGTCTTTCTCCAACGTCCAATCTATCTATATAATAAATTTCTTCGAAATCGGTATAGCACTTTAGGCGTGAAAACGTAACAGACTGAGTTACTTTCACAGTTATAGTATTAGTAGGGAATTAAATATATACATTTTGATTTAAGTATTAAGAATTATATTAACTTTTCCATATTTAATTTAAAAATTTAATATAAACTTTTAATACTTAAGCGCCCGTCTTTAAATATACTCTTAAGTACGTGTCAAAATATATGTAATATCTCCACAACCGCTACACCGATTTGGAAAAATTTTGTAAGTATATTCCAAGGGCTTCGTAGAGGGTTTCAAAATGCAATTAAGACGGGTAGGTGGCGCTTAAATAAAAAGCGGCATTGTTATTTTCATTATTTATTAAAGGGGCCTCCCCTTAAATGAAAAGAAAGAAAAAACTCAACGGGATATTTTTAAAATGCTAAAAGTTATAGTCGCATAGTCGCTAGGTAGAATTTCAACAGATGGCGTTAGTGCCTTTCCTCTGACCTTAAATCGGGCACAACGTCTGCTGGGTCCACTAATATCGATATTACATTATTTTACATTGAGCTACTTTTCTTCTCTAATTTAAGATGAATAGTAATTCCTGTCAGATTAACAACAACACTGTATCTTAATAAGTATATAATTATATTTTTGTGAACTAGGCTTAAGTTGTTAGATATAATGCTGTTTTATGTCTGAATAAAGTTATTCTATTGCTTTGAGATCTCTGGGACTCTGTCATCTGACACACTGCAGTACCGTGGCCTAATTATAGAGCAAATAATAATAATATAGTAAATAAATTATTTTATTACCGGTAAAGTGCATCCATATTATACATAATTCACATAATTAACATTTTACTTGAAATAATTAAGAATAATAATGTCACAAGTAAAATAATTAAAAAATAAAATAGAGTATATAATCCAAAAAAAAAATACGTGAATTTAACATTTATTGTAGATTATTGCACCGGACGCAAAGTGAGTCATTATTGCACGAGTGTTGGTGCTCGAGCCTAGGAAAGGACACTAAATAATACCAGTGCATTAATTACTCACTTCAGCGAGGTGCATAATTTACTTTTCCTTCAATTATATCGCTGTCTATTTCCACTTTTCTTTCCTTGCTAATTATGAAGAATCAAAGTTTTACAATCAATGCGCGTTGTTTGTTTTTTTTTATTTGGTTTTCATTCAGTCAGTTGAGGCATTTACCATTTTCAATTATCACTAAATTTACTTTAAGGAATGATCTTTGGAAACATTCATGTAATCTATTTAAGACGATCTTATCATCGCATCCGTTTCAATTTGCAGAACGAATCCATGAATAGCTTTTGTACGATGTTGACACTAGAAACATGAGTATCGTAAGTTCCTACCAGGCAGCGATAAACTAGCAGGTTCTGAATATGTACTTTGATCAAAGTAAGCCATCCTTGCTTATATGAATCAAAAACTGATAAAGCATTTCAAATTAATGGTATTGATAATACTATAAATTTTTCTATTACTGAGCCGTATGATTTCTTACTCTATATCCTAACGGATCTAGTATGAAATACTTTTGGATGAAAAAAAACTTGAAGTATTTAGTTCAATTATCACTTACATATTTAAATTATCTTATTTTAACATTATATTTGTTTATTGCAAGACGATCGTTATTGCTATCAGATGAACACTGCACCCTATTTTGTCGCCTTTTTCAAATTTCGAACTTACAACAGGCCTGCAATGCTGTGTGAAATTTCATCAACTTACAAAAAAAAAAATTGATTCAGAAAATGGCGGCACTATGACAGGTAAATAAAAAATTAAAAGTAAATATGAGAACGTGCGTTTTACTATTATTTTTTATTTTATCTTTTAGGCTGTATGGCTATGTTACCGTTGCCTTATGAAAACCGAACAAATATAATATAACTTTTAATGTGAATTAAATTACAAATAATTTTCCTATAGATTTTAGATTTATTTCCTTGCATTGATTTTAGATTTATTTTAAGAAAAGTATGTAAGCCTCGGCAGAAACAACAAACTCTACTCGTCCGGCAATTGGTCGTTTTCTGCACTTCGGCATCAATGTACTATTAAGGTATAATTTACACCACCACGTTGCGATTATTATTCAAGGTCTTGAGAAGGTTGGCGTAAAGTAATAGGGAGAGGAGAATTAGGACGTTAAACTAAATAAAGACTGTGAATTTATCTTCTTGCAAGCAAGCTTCTGATGAGCCATATTATTGTATTTTATAAGCCACTGCTGGGCGTTGATAACCAATATAAAGCAAAGATAAACTGGTGATGAAGAATATGCAAAGATGGATATGCGAAATCATTGACGGCTTTTATCTTCTACTTCTTTTCGAGAGACGGCAAATCAGGTAGTCGTTTCCTAGGACTTGGCTACGCGAACATCGTTTTCTATGGCCTGCATCAAATCTTTCTTCATACAGGACTGGAAGGATAATGAAATAAAAAGCAATTATCCTTTGAGGAAGAGTACACAACGTACATTAAATTCATCCATTAATAACCTAATCTGGACAAGGCATATTTATAGAAGTCCTAATGAGATGTGATGATTTAATTCGATGAATTGAGAAATCATGTTAAAATCATAGAGAATTGAACTTAGAGCCAGTTTTAAAGTGGATATAAAAGACCAATTACAGGATTTCTAGACAGCAGCCAATGTTACGTAACTGGACCTAGTAGTAGAGTACTTGTGCTGAAATGTATACCTACTTGAACTTTGAAGTATTCATAATAATAAATCATTTTTACTTGCTTTTATTAATAAACAATGGTATATTTATTAGGCTAACAATGGAAAATTGTACTTAAAAGAAAAAGTAAACATACATATATATTATGTTACAAAAATACGGAAAAATATCACTATAGTAATGACGAAAACTTATTACATTTTTCTACCTCTAAGTACCTTACCTAGTATGCAGTATTTTTCAACAAAAGGTGTAGTCGACCAAGAAATTGGTTTGCCACGCTAAGGTCGAAGGTCGTAAGCACGTCAATTAGTTAAAAGGCTCATTTTTGATTGTTATGCATAACGTTAATTTCTAACAAAAACCCTTTGCAAAATCTTTCTTTAAGTATCATCCACAATGGTAAAGCACTTTCTTAGTCGACTATACCTCTTTGCGACTGAGGCAGGCGGACGGACGGACAGAGCGAAATTATTAGGGTTCCTTGTAGTAGTAGTACGGAACCCTAAAAAACGCTTTACCGTTGCCTTTGTCTTGTATTTGAAGTTCATGATAAACTTGCCAATTTTTTTTAATAATAATCTATATCAATACTTAATGAATACTATTATATACTAATACATAAAGGTAGAGTTTAGTTGTTTGCTTTAACGCGTTAATCTCAAGAAATATAGGCCCGATTTGAAAAATTCTTTAAGTGTTAGATAGCCTATTTATCGAGGCAGGCAGGCTATATATCATCACGCGAAAATTAAACCTTTTTACGCGGACGCAGTCGCGAGCAGAGCTAGTTTTTATATAATTAAAAAAAGGTTTTGGTTTAACATAATTATGAAGTACAATATTTAATTATGTTATATACTCACCAACGACGTGTATGTATGCTGAGCGAACTTGTGTATGGAAGGATGGTGCATCAGCAGACACCTCGCAGCGAGGTCGGATATCAAATATAAACCAGTGCTAGAATGGGTCACCCATCTATCACCCGGTGGCAGCCAGAGCAACTTAACGATCAACTCAAATGCCGACCACTGATTAGGCCACGACCTCCTCATTAGTACAAATGCTTTTTTTTGGCACTGATCATATTGCAATATACATCATTTAGTTTTTCTTTCATGCACTCTATGAGGGATAATATTTTTGATAAATATAAAAATTATATTACTGTACTATGGTTATCTAGAGCGCTCTTAACGCCGCATATGAAACGCCTAGTGTGTGAATACTGTAAAATAATACTTTTTGAATAACATTCGATTATACTCTAAAAATATCAAATGTATTTTGATCTCCTTAATGAATAATTATTTTATTTATAATGTAATGCCATATTACGGTGTAACTGATAGTTTTAATCTTAAGATAGACATAACAGGGAATAAACAGTCGAAAATCCTCTCTTAGTGTTGTACAATATGTGGCATTAGATAAATAGACTGGTTACTGGTACTGGTACTAAAATTTGATAAAAACCAGTATGTCCTTACTCCGCAGACGTTCAATAACATTGTAACATAAAATAATTGAACAATAGGATTGGATTATGCTTTGAATCCAAACGATCATATATTTTGCACAATAATATGAACAGCGGAATGTTTATATTATAATAAACTAACTTTGAAATTCTCTATTTCCGCTACATAGGCACGCGGACGTGTGCTCCTCGTCAAGACTCTTCTCTCTGATGTAACATACAAAACTCTTTTTTTAATTTCCATTTCAAAATTATAGTATACGCAAATTTGTGTATGCAAATTTTTGTATTACTACTCAAAAACCAATTTTCGATTTGAAGCTAAATGGTAGAAGGTCGGTCTGAGATCCGAAAGGTTTTTAGTTCGAACCTGACCCTAGCTAGTAAAGTATAAACTTCTAGCTCTATACTTGTTTATGGAAAACAAGAATATTCTTTTTATTCCTATTTATTATTTCTCCAATTAAAAAAATCAAGACTGTCTAGATATCTCTAATGCAACATATGTTCTTATAGAATTTATTGCATTTTATAACTCACTGTCTGTTTCCGAAAGCTAGGTTATTGCAATTATTGGCAAATCTTTAATTAGCTCTAATTGAATTGCATAAAGACCCGTTTAGTAACGAATGATTAACTTTTAGTTTTTTGAAAGTTGACCTAAATCTATACTAAACGAGACAGTGAATTCAGTTAAACAGAATGTTAAAAAAATATTTTAAGAATTACTTTTACGCATAATTCCTTAGATTTTCGGCAACTGATAGTGAGTGTACCAAAACCAGTGAAAGGACAATGTTAAAAAATGGTGTACCATTCTGATGATATAACTAAGAGGAGATTATTTATTAAGAAAAATCACATATCATCAAGGTATAATTCATACGCGAATTACGGTGGTAATCAGTGATTACCGTTTTTGACGTAAGTATTTTTATAATGTAGATGTATTTGATGTATTCCTCTCTATCGGACGTAAAGCTTGTATTTTTCTCGTAATAAAAATTTTTAAATAAATAATTTTCACGAAATACAAACCAAAAAATTGAGGTGCCTTATTAAGTAATAAAATCGCTTAATGCACGTTAATATTTGTCGAACTGTGTATTCTTAAATTAATGTAAGTTTAAAGTCACAACAATTTTATTTTAATTTAGAATAGTTGAACAATTTTTTGTAATAGTATGCATTTATATCGTTTATTGTAATAACTACATAGTTCAATTAATACCAGTTTTAGGCATTGCCGTATAATATAATCAAGACTTATGATTTTTGTACTATCCTGGCAATATTATTCAGTTAAGACTAGGCAATAATATTCAGTTAAAATATGGAACAAAAGAAGAATTGGTTTGCCTGAAACTGGTAATATTATTACCTATTTAGACATAACTATGTACCTTTCTTAAGTTACTTATGTGGAGTGTCGAGTTAAGGTGATAGGTCACTTGGAGGTTCAAACGAACTGGCTCTAAACTTAGTGTTTTTGAATCTTCGATTGACTTATCGTTTATTAATTTTAAGTGTTTTTTTTTATCAATTAATAATCCTATTTGTTAATCGTGAAAATTTTGTCTCTAGTTTTGAAAATTATTGTTGTAAGGTAAATGGACTGTCTCTTTGGTTTGCCTGATAATTTACATTTATCGGTAAAAGAAGATTTTAGTATTTTTTTACATTAAAATAACCGTAAAGAAATTTATTTATACTTACTAATATTTTATCAGGCTATATTAAAATCGATAATTATACATGTTTAAATGAAAAATACCTCAATGTATTGAACATGAAGCCACCAAGCATTTTGTTCTACAGTTTTTTTTATTAGATCATTGTGTCCCACTGCTGGGCACAGACCAACTCCTTCTCGATCCATCTTCATCCTTCCTGAATTTAAATTATTCCCTTTCTTACTAAAATGAAACTATGGCCAGTTCAAACACTATAGTATATATTTCTGCTTTAGTTTGCAAATCACAAAGATTATTAACCGATAAGTGTAAATTGACAGAAATAATTACCCAGTATGAATTTATTCCAAATATGCTTTAGATAACTAGCTAAAATTCTTTGTCTTGTAATTTTTTTAGAATACATTTTTTATTACACGTCATTATTGTAAGTTTTGAGTCTTGGTATTGTAATTCTTATGAAATAAATGACATGATTTCACGAATAAGGTTTTATTTACTTCCGACTTCACAAAAAGAGCGGAGTTTTCCAAGAAAATTCTTCTCCTTGACACGTAATTTCAAGCAACTTAAGTTTAAGTTTCATAAATATACAATAATCCAAAGTAAGTTTAAACAGCGCCAGCTTTAATCTATTAGCAAATACGACGAGCAATTCCTTTGCAAAGTTTATCAGTAAAGGCATAGGCGTATTAAATCTATACTTTTTTAAATACACATATAAAACTGAAGAGTTTGTTTGTTTGATTGATTGAACGCGCTAATTTCAGGAACTACTAATCCAATTTGAAAGATTCTTTCAGTGTTAGATAGCACATTTATCGAGGAAGGCTATAATAGCTTATCGCTAAAATTTAATGTATTTATTCACCTAATTTTACACGGATATAGTCGCGGGTAACAACTAGTATTCAATAACCGGCTACATTGTTTAATCATATAAATGGATGATGATGGTTGATATACATGTTATAAAAGGTAAACGGATGGTTTGTTCAACTGATTAAAAGTGATTGCTTGCGCCCATGAAGAAATGCACTACTTAGGGGTAAAATAATGCATTAATAACCTTTCAGAAATGACTATGCTTTTTAATTGACAGCTCTTGAGACGTATATTATGTCAACTCCACAAAATTGCGAGTTTCTCGGAATTTCTTACTTATATATTATATTACAGATATTTCTGGACCGATACGACTTAGGAACCTTCAAGAAAAGAATATAGTAATTTCTCAAACGGCATCGCATTTGCAGATCTATGGTATTGTAGTTGTATATTAGCGTCGGTAGTTATTCAGTGGAACCGCCTGCACGTTTGCTCCTTGTTATGCTAAAATAAAATGTAGTATATGGACAGTAGTCATTAATGATGGATTGCAGCTAGCAACATATTGTTTTACTACTATTAAACAATTTCGAGAGGAAAACACCCTTAGAAACGCGGACTTCTACAAAGCAACTAGACTAACTTTACTTGCCATAATTTAGTCCCAAATCATACTTTGTAATCTCCTTCTCTTTCTAAAGCAGAAGCGTGAAGGTCAGGACCAATGCTAGCCGCGCAACCCAGTCCTTGACCACAATCACACGCCCATATCCACCACACCATCATCGTCAACATATCAAACAGAACCAACCAACCGTGCCGACCGACACAAAGTCGTTGTTGAAAGATTACTTATGAATAAAAATAATGTTAGTAGAAGATTAGTCACATAAGAACTAATATATTGCACGCCTAATCAAAAACTGACTGTTTAAATTTTAGGTCTAAAGAGAGTTTATGATACAGACAGCTTCGTTTCAACGTCACATATCAGCCAATCTAAATATTAAGATATCTCTATCCAAGACTGAAGTGACTTTAGTTATAAGGACAAAAACATAATAATAATATCATTGAAATAACATTTGAATATAACAAATTACTTCATTAGCTATTATAAAAATACATAATTTGTTGCTACAATGCCGTGATATAAGCGGAATTAGTCTTAAATAAACAAAACGCTTTTTGCGATTTCCAAAAAATTAGGTTTTATGAGTTAGGTCAGTTTAGGACTAAGCGTACGATATGTATAATGTTATCCATATCTATGTACATAAATGTGACAGGTCACCTAACAGGAAATCTCGAAAACTGCGGGTATTATATATTTTATAAAAAAATGCATGTATGCATCAATATATTATCTTATTTTCCAACGTTGCGACTATATGGACTTCCACCTATGGCCACCGTAGACCAGGTAGGTCGAGGAAGAGGTGGCGCGATGACTTGGACGCCTTTGCGGGAAAGGAGTGGATTAGTTTAGCTCTAGGTAGAGGAGAGTGGTCTAAGAGTGGGGAGGCCTTTGCCCAACAGTGCGACATTATGGGCTAATTAAAAAAATATTCTCCAAAAAACTTTTACTATTTACTGTTGGCAAGAATAATTTTTATCGCTTTTTAAAAACTTTGAAATTTTGCAAATTGTAACTTTTGACACTTCCAATTCCGAAGGTTGCCAACTTTTGACATAATAGACATAAACTATGTTAATTAAAAAAGGATGAAATTATGTTGTAACTTTTTAAGATGTGCCTATTAAAATTAATTGTTAAATAACAAGGTAAAGATTTATACATAAAAAGCTTATACGTAAGCACAACATCGTGTTTGTATTTGATCGGTTCTGTCGAATTTCGTCTAAATCAGCGCTATCTTAGATGTAAATGGGATAAAAAATTCTAGAGATATCTAAAAGTATTCATAATTACTCTTTAAAGAATTAATATGGGATTAAGGCATTTATGTGCAAATAAGAAACAGAATAAATCCTCAAACTCTTAAAAATACGAAAATTGACATGAACTCTACGGAAACAAAAGCGGTCCCCAAACATGGAATCTCAAAAACTCCGAGACGTGTAAGATGATATTTGGCAGCGAGGCAATATATAGTTAGTAGACATCCGCTAAGGACGGATTTTCTCGATAGGGCCAGATGAAAGAGGTTTAAGGGCAAGTTTAATTTTACGCGGAGGAAGTGGCGGGAAACAATTAGTATTCTAAATGGCAAACATTCAAGACAAAATAAGAAAAAAAGTTTTGTGGGGTAGAGACTTACGAAAACTTTGTAGTACATTTAACTTCGAACGGATACGACTTAGGGACCTTCAAGAAAAGAGCATACTCATTTCTCAAAGGCCGGCAACGCATCAGCGATCCCTCTGGTGTTGCAGTTGTCCATAGGCGTCGGTAGTCAATTGGGTGAAAGCCGGCTGCTCGTTTGCCCCTTGTTATATATATTAAAAAAAAAAAATTGATATGCTACCTCCTCTGTGTTTCGGAAGGCTTAAAAAATAAGTAGGACCCATCTTATGCACAGTAATATCGAATGTATATAAATAAAATTGCTATTTTCTATTTTATTATTTACCATAACTAAATATCAACCGTTGTTATTTTAACAATCATTTGGTTAAAATAACAACGGTTAACTGTAAAAGCTTACCGGGAATTTTGAAAATGGAATTTTATAGATTTTGATGTGCTCTTTTTTAATAATTCTAGTTTCGACTGCAAAGTCACCCGAGTATTTCTGCTCCTCGCGCCGCCATATTGGAAAAATAGCATCTTAAAACACATCTGTGTAAGGCACATCCTGTTGGTGCATATCCATTATCCCATGCCCGTTTGCCCCTTGTTATATATATATAAAAAGAATACGGATTTCAGGCTCTTTATAATTTGATCAGAGCACCCATAGAGTTATCAAATATCTCTATTGTTGCCTTTAGATAATCCACTCAGATTTACAAGGAGACTCTGATAAAAGGAAACCCTTTCGACTCCGATTTTGGTTGACTCGAGATTTGTAAAGACTCTTATAGTCGCTACACACGTATCGATAAATGGTTGCAAAAAACTCGCCGGTTAAACTGCGTAGTTTTATCGATACATGTTTATGAAAAATCGATGTCGATTAAACAGCACAGTTTTATCGGTGCGTTTGGATGGCGATCGCTCATTTCAGTAGTTCTTCACGGAGGTCTAGAAATGCTCGATTTTACTGTGCAGTTTTATCGCAATGATTTATTGATAAGTGTGTAGCGGCTATTAGCGTTCAAATTAAAGATACTTTTTGTGTATGCTACGAATGGTTGTTAGTGGATTTAATTGTGGTCCCGAATAAATTTAGAAAGGAAAATGTTCACCTAAAATTAAAATGGAGTGGAGCATTTATGTATTGACTAGCTGTGCCCACGACTAAGTCCGCATAAAATTAGATAGAAAAAGAGATTTAATTTTAACGTAATGATATATAGCCTACATATTCTCGAGAAATGGGGTACCTAAGGTTGAAAGAATTTTTCAAGTTGGACCAGCAGTTCCTGAGATTAGCGCGTTCAAGCAAACAAACAAACAAACCAGTTCTCTATATTAGTATAGATAAACATTTCCATAATTTAAATAATAGTTATGACTACTTCGTTCACTATTTCAGTAGTCCAGCCAACAAAGTACTTAGGGGTCATCCATAAATTACGTCACACGTTTAGGGGGGGGGGAGGTGGTCATCGAAATGTGATATTGTGTGACAATGGGCAAGGGGGCAAAAGCATTGTGACTCTACACGACTAATATCACTCAGTAACATTAATCGGGAACTTGCCTTCTGAAACACGGTGGAGGCCGAATATTTGAACATCTAATCTTAAAATTGTTCACCGAAAGCTGTTTAAACTAGCGAGTTACTCAAATGCCAGCTACTGAGCTACAATCTCTTCAAACCAAAACATAATCTGCAGGCACAAAAAAATTGAAAAATCCAAAGTTGACGCCTCATATTTTCTAAATGCGGGATGCCATTAGCGTTAAGCGTCATCTCTTATGCAGGAGCCAGACATAGCTACATTTGAATGATCATTTCAATGATCATGTAGTGTGGCTGGGGACTTTGTGTAACTTCACAAAGTTTTGTAGAATTTTTTAAACTTTTAGGACAAAAATGTACAAACACTTCGAGCTATGTCTGGCTCAGGCATTAAAAGAAGCTCAATACTTAATAGTACTATAATATTCCGCTAGATGGTAGGTCCAGCTCAAATTTAGTTTAAAACACACATCTATCACCCGGTCGCAGCAAGAGCAACGTAACCCGGCGATAGACTCAAATACCGACCGCTGATTAGGCCAATTTTTTTTAAAGATCGACAAGGTTTTATAAAGATGCAAAAAGTAGCTTAAACGGCCAGGTATAAGGCAGTCGTCGTCCGCAACTGGCATCGATCCAGATGATAATTTAATAAATTCTATACCGTTTCAAGAATCAACGGCAACGTCCGTCGTTATTAAATACGTTATTTTACGTTTGAAAATATTTAAACGTGTTAATTTTCTTTGTTTATTATAGTTTTCTCTGCTTGGTATTGCATTGTCAATTCTAATTTGACGCGTTGATACGTGTAGAGTATACTATGAACGCCGAGAAGTTACCTATGCACTCTTGCTTTAAGTATATAGATTTTCTTAATTTGTAACCCTCTGTTTGTATAATAAAGTTCCTTTTATATGATAAAGTAACAGAGCACTGGAAGTCTCTTACTTTTCAGAGGGTCCCTAATACATATAACTTCTGGCCTAATTTCACATCTCTAAGTCAATGGGAAGTATCCTATAAGTTTTGGTTCCCTTTTAAAGTTATGGAAAATGTAACATAAACGGCCATATTATCTGATTGTCTACATTTAGAAGGTTTTACACCTTCAATGGTCTGCAGACATGTTATTAATTTCAATTTTTTAGCTCTACGCGTTCTTGAGAAAAAGGACCTTGACAGACAGACAGACAGACGTATAAGTGATCCTATAAAGGTTCCTTTTTTCCTTTGGAGTTACGGAACATTACAAACGTAATACCGTTCTCGGAAATCATCAGTCGCTCTGTATTGCTTACAAAAGATATCACAGACAATAGAACGAATTCCCTGATAATGTTTCACCTAATCGTTGAGACGCATTAGTCCAGAATTATTACCGTTGCCTAATAAATATCAAAAAGCGTCGCGTAAACAGCTTCCGTGCAATTCAAAGCGAAATGTCCATTAAAGACAAATAAACAAACTCTCCAGCTTTATACATTAATATAGATATAAAAACGGATCTTTTGATAAGGCCAGATTAAGGTCTTTTGCAAGTTTAATTTGACGCAGTCATGTGAAAGAGCTATATTTTACACTAGCTGTTCCCCGCGATTTCGTTCACCTTAAAGTTCATATAAACTTGCAAGAGTCCATAGATATCCTTAATCCGGTCCCGTTGAAAAATCCGTTCTTAGTTAACGTTTAATAGCTATAAAGTACACACGTCTCTGCCTAATTTCATCTTTGTACGCCTCGCGGTTTTCGAGATTTTGTGATAGGTGACATTTCGCTTTCACATACATAGATGGACGCTTCAATATATTTTAAAAATTAGTATGTAATGTTATGTAGATTTGTTAATAATAAAATTGTACGGAACAACATTTCTAAAAGATGGCAATGTATTCACCATTTCATTCAAGAAAGTGGGTAAATCGTTACGCCTAGCGTGATACGCTCCCAGGTGTAGGTTTAGGAGCGCGCTCTTTATAGTGATCACTAACACTCACCTTCACTGCCAGTGTTCCCTCCCCTGTCTAGCCAAATCTGGTATGATCCTACTAGTGCGGCTTTAGATGTCCTTTCTAGTAATGAACTTTTGATAGTTCTTGACAAGCTAAGGTCTTTTAGTAGGTTGTATAGGGATTTTGCTGCTATACTCCTTGCTCCTACCTCTACCGCGTATTTCTTTATTATTATTAGTAATCCGTATTTCTGAGAAGCATGATGCAAAACTTTGAGGAAGTAATTTAGCCTATTTTGCTTTGTAATAGTAACATTGACTATTAAGAAGTAAAAAATAAAAAATTATGTCAATTCTTAGTTACCTGTTTCTCAGTTTAATATGTGATTTTGAAAAAAATGTATTTTGACAGACAATGGACCACAAATACATGTCCGAATCACTATCATCCCTTGGGACTTGTATGAAACCTGATTATGACAGAGTCTTTGTTGATAATGCTCATGGAACAAAAGCTCGTGAATGGTGTGAACACTTCATTGAGATCAGTACAGACAGTGTAAAAAAAGAGAGGTATGAAGTGGCAGAGGACGATATTAGTACGGCTTTACACGATGAGGTCATAGGTACGTTTTGATTTTTTTCTTCATTTTATCCTCTATTTTCTTATTAACTTTTGCACTTGATTGTGACATTTCCTTTGGAATATGCGTTACTAAATGCAGTATAATATGATATCTCTACCAAGCCGAAGTATCTAACTGGTTGGAAAGAGCGTAACAAATGCATTCCAGTATTGTCATCTACACAAATAATATGGTATCACCTCTGCCTTTCCTTCAGTCTTATATTTTCCACTGAACTGTTGGAATTAGGCTAACTCCATTGACTCCCACAGTTATCAATTTTCCGCTAATACTATCTACCGCAATTAAACACTAATTATTATAAATCATTCGTTTTCATGGTGAAAATTTTAGATGAAAGTTCAGTGTCAGGTGGGATGTCACACATTGTGGTGAACACAGACGCACTAGTTGCTACCACTGAATCTTATAATGCACAAGCTGTTAAAAGGGAGATGCCGGAATTGACTATTGAGTGAGTAAATAACAACGAATGGACTATTCTGTTCTGGCCAAAGACTGGCCTAAAAATACCACTGCCTCTCTGTAAAAATGATGTCTTATGATATATTCTCTATATAAATTTTTTTCAAATTAAATTACTTGTAAGTTATTATTAACTGAAATAAAATAAAAATTCCAGTCTCTTGTGAACACATATTTTTTACTGAGCTTGAGGTAACACAAGTAAATATGTGTATACTACTATTATTATATTATTATCTGAAACAAAAACTTTCAGTACCATTGTATATAAAATTATGTCACACGAATTTTGATAAAAATCTTTTAGAAAAACCCCCACCCCCACCTCCCGTCCTCGTCAAACAATGTCACATTTCCGAAACCTTTGATGTTTAAGTATTTTGAATGTCTTTTGAACATATTTAATGCTGTCACACAATTTCAAATTTTGGTAATACCAAAAGGGGATGGTCCCTTTTAATTTAATTATGGGTGATCTGTTATCAGTTTTAAAGTATCTTTTCAATTGATAGGTGTTTAATTTTTCAGTTCAACAGCTGGGAGGGACACAATTATGATAACTCAGATACCGAAAACACGAACTGTCAAACAAAACGAAACGGGCATTGTAAAAAATGAGAGCTATGACGTGGCACAAGACGATATTACTATGGATATACACGATGAGGTCATAGGTATGTTTTGATTTTTTTTATTTTTTGTTTCATTTTTACCCTCTATTCTCTTTTTACTTTTGCACTTGAAATAATCACAACTCGTCTGTAACTTCAAATTAGATTGCATTGAGGCTAAATCTAATTACTTGACAACTAAGATAAAAAATAGTGTTAAAGAGTTTAATTGGAAAATTATTAAAATGAAAGGCTCTATAGTGGACAAATCCATAACATTAGACAAAGAAGTGGCCACTGCGTTTGAATCCTTCTTTGTTAATATTTCTGTTTCTACAACAGAATCGCTGAACTCTTCTCCTACTCCTTCGCTCCCTTTATTTAAGAGTAAGGTGCCTGCTTTTTATAACATGTTTTAAATTCAGTCATGTTAGAAGCATGGACATATTAAGACATTTAGATTAATAAATAACAAAAAAAAAACAAGATCTATGGGGCATTGGTGTGAAAATAGTTAATTGATATTGTTCGTTGATATTATTGCATCATCTTAGTGCAATTAGTTTTCAACTTGGAGAAGAATAATTTATAACACGTAAAAAGTTTGCTTTTACATGGTGTCACTCAACAACCGATGCTGGTGTTGAGCTATTAAAATGAATATATAGGATGCCTGGGCGGAGTCACATGACGTTATTGGTGTCTTCTGTGATTTGTCCAAGGCCTTTGATTGTGTTCATCATGAAACAAAAAATTAGCCACTACGGAATTAACGGTGCAGCCCCAGATTTGTGGAGTGCTTATTTTGTCAACAGAACTCACAGACGTAAATTCCAAGCTATTCATTGGAATAGCTTGGAATTTATGTCTAGTCTTACTACAATCCAATGATCTGTTGTTCAAACGGGTGTCCCTCAGGGATCTACATTAGGACCTTCCCTGTTCCTAATCTATATTAATGACTTTCCTTACATTGCTTTGGATAATCATGAGATAGCTTTGTTTGCCGATGACATTTCACTATTGTTTAAATTTAATAGAAAGCGAGTAGATCTTAATGTGGTAAACATATCGTGTGACTAAGAGATACATTGTTTTGAAGCTAATAATTTAGTAATAAATTAAGAAAAAACAGCAAAATTTATTAGATCCTCACTTCCAACAGACTTAAACAAGAACATACCATTGTAAAACTGTAAGTAGTGTATTCGACAGTCTTTTTAGGAATAACTTTAGATGTTAAACATAAATGGGGGGCTTATATAAGCTATTTAACTAATAGACTTACCTCTGCTGTTTACGCAGTTAAAAAATACGCTAACTGACTGATATTGGAACTGCTGGGTTGGTGTATTTTAGTTTCACAGCATTATGTCATATGATGAAATTTTTAGGTGAAAGTTCAGTGACAGATGGGATGCCACACGTTGTAGTGAACACAGACGCACTAGTTGCTACCGCTGAAACTTACACCGCACAGGCTGTTAAAGGGGAAATGCCGGAATTGACTATTGAGTGAGTAAATAAATAGATGGACTATTCTGTTGAAAGATTCCTCTCCTTTTAAAAATAATATTTTTAGACATATATTTACATTAAATTTCTATTTATATATTTTATTATACCACCCACCATGGAACCAAAAACAATATGGAAGAATGAATTGTAACCATTTGACAAAATCTGGAAATCCATAACCATATACAGAAACAGATGAAAAGAGGATGGAGAGGTCTGTGCCTTTAATAATTATAACTAAATTATATTAAAATGACTTACTTCTTGCACCACCCCGATTATTATTATTTCCTATAATCCTCTCTTGCCTGGGTTGTCTGTAAGAGATCGCTTTAAGCGATAAGACCGCCCTTGCGCACCTTTATTACTTTTTAAATTATTGTTTGTCATTACTGTATATCTTTATTGTGTGCATTAAGTTTTAAATAAATAAATAAATAAAATGACTGTTGTAAATTATTATTACCTGAGCAAAAATGCCAGGTTTTCAAACAAAGATTGAGACAATGTCTGTGAATTCAACATTTCACATGGCAGTAATCTCATGAGTAAAGTTTAAATATTTATTAGATTAGAGATTATCGTCATGTGGAATAGTTATATCAACAATCATTGTCCGGTGGGCTGATCGATCCACCAACACTATATCAACTCCGAATGCTTAGCTTTTCACAATCGAGTAGCTTTTCTTATAATTTTCGTACAAAAGAAATGTATACCAGTTTCGAGTGGCTTTTCCAGTCGAGTTGTGGGGTTACGTAATTCTTTATTGGCCTCAGAAACTCTCCGAGTGAACTGTATACGCAATTGTTACATATTTATTTGCGATGGAAATACGATATGTATTATTATAAAAACGTTTTTCGACAGTTTCCGTGTAATAAACATGATAAATGTCATTTTCTATATTTTTTGTATGTACATGTTTATAAAAATACGTACACGAGTATTGTAAATAATGTCTACTATTAACTGTTTTAAGGTGAATAAATTTTACCGATATGAATAAAAGTCAATGCGTTTTCACGTCATATTTAACTGTAACTGTCTACATTGTAACAAGAACATTTTTTTATATACACACTCGGGTGCAATAAAATCGCACACGCGAACATTTTTTTGTGAAACTTTTCTGTCTTTATTTGACTTTCCGCGAACAAATATTTCTTTGTGTTATTTTTACAAATGGTACTTTCCCTCTCTCTTTCTCTCTCAAATATCTTACTTTTGGGTAAAAAATATCTTTCTTAATAATATACATCAAATATATTTTCCGTTTTCTTTTAGAAGAAATGAAAAGAAAGAAAGAAAGAAAAGCTTTATTTGAAACTGTATATACGTATACGTATTAATAAAATTAAAATTAGATTATAATATAACAGCAGCATACAAATAGGCAAAGCAGCTCAGGGAATTCCGCGTGTCATGAGACATCTTTGACACACAGCGCTGATTTTCAGCTGCAGCCTTTATTTAAGTGACGTCACGGTTACACGAGTATTTAAAAAAGTTGGTTTGCTAATTTTATATATTAATAAAAAATAAATATGACATAAATAATTACGTTAAAATATACATACATCACAGTATATGTACCTTGAGACTTTTAATAATAATATCGCTTTAGAAATGGGAAGCCGAAGATCAGGTAGGTCGAGGAAAAGGTGTTGCGACGATTTGGACGCCTTTACGGGAAAGGAGTGGATTAGGATAGAGGAGAGTGATCTAGTAGGGGGGAGGCCTTTGCCCAGCAGTGGGATATCACAGGCTAATAAAAAAAAAGTGTAAGGAAAACATTTGAGCTGAAATATATTAATTAATTGAACTAGTTAATTGGGATTTGAATTAAGGTTGCATTTAAATAAATCTTCCTAAGTATTTTATAGTCATTAATTGCTTATTGTTCAGTATGTCATATAAGAATTGTAATTGGGGGGATTATAACTATAAATTATGAAGGATTTATAGGATCTTATATTTTAATAATTAGACATGGATTATGTTCTTCAGGTATGTTTTGTTTATCAAATAATAATTATGAACGATTAAATAGTCGAAGATTATTTTAAAATAAAGGAATAATGAATTTTACACCTTCAATAAGATTCATATTTATCTTTGACTTTGCTTAACAAGCTTGAGAAAATAACGTTGTTTTTTCCTCATTCGTACTACATACGTACCTAAACTCAATTACTGTGTTCACGTAATGTTGTATCACTTATATTAATATGCGGTTTACCGCAGCTTCCCAAATTGTTATCGTAACCTTTTGTTGACGTCAAAGTTCCTAGTCAGTCAGTTAGTTGCTCCACTCAATGACTGCCAGAAGCCTAACAGATTTGAAGCTTTCAAAAATTACTGTACTTGAAAGAAAGCAAGCTTTCTTTTAAGCTCTTTCATTTGTTAAGTCAACATGAGGTCCATCGTCATCCACAACCCTTTCTCTCCCACTGCTGGGCAAAGGCCTCGTCCCGATTGTACCATCGCTTACGGTCTTGTGCCAATCTGGACCAGATTCGCCCCGCGAATGATATTATATCGTCAACCCATGTGGTTGCTGGACGACCAATAAAACGAGGTTACGAGGTACGAATTTGTGCATGCACTGATTAACATTCATGGAATAATTGTAAATTAACCATATTCTTAAGTAAGTGACTGTATTGTCTTATTAAGAATAAATATCTTTAAACCTTTAAACCTTAAATTAGAGTTGAATCAAAGGAAATTACTGCATTTGCCCCCACAATCGCCTTCTTAAAAATGCATCTTTTGCTTTATTCAAAAATATTTTACTTAGCAAATACAAATAAAGCAGTATATTTGTCAGCATCAAAAGCATCTCCACGTATTCATGTGAATTCATACAATGAATTGGAGGTAACTTCAATTCAGTCAAAGTGAAGAATACTTTTTGTTTTGTTGTGTTTACGTCTTAATTCTAGCTGCCCCAGTTATTCTAATTATTCTAATTACATCAGAAGCCTGAGAAAAGATTTTGCATATTGATAAAACAAGAATAAGTCTTTTACTCTATTACCTTCTGGATTTCACTCCTCCGTTTCAAAAGTAAGCTATCAAAACCTTGATTTATGCTATTGCGTTGTTACGACGAATATATAAGAGGAATGAAACTATGGGGTATGTACTTTTTATTACGAAAATATTTGAAATTCTTGCATGGGAATTTAAAAAAACAGTGATTCAAACAACATTTTTGATTGTTATAAAGTTTATTTAGAATTAATGTAGTTATAATGTTTCACAATATTTCCTTTCGTTATTTTTTCATATAAAACTGTCGGTATAATTATATTATTTACAGTATTATTGAACTTTCTAAAGCTTGTAAGGCTACGTGATATGGTAATATCGTCCAGTACACGAGTACGATCGCAAAGCATCGTTTTCTTTGAGGGCGGGCGGGCCTATCTGCATGAATATGGCAAAATTTTCTATATATTTAACAAACCGATATATTTAATTCTTTTAAACTACAACCACCCAAGAAATTGTCAACTACTCTTGTATATTGGAAAAGTTATATTGAAACAATTTATCTACTGAGTAACGTAATATTCATATTTATTTTAGAGCAAAACAAAAATAAATTGAGATTGTGTTACTGATAGATCTTCAGGCCATTAAAAATATTTTTAAGCACTCACCTAATAGTTGGTAGGTTATACAAACATGCACCCCGTAGTTCAATTATTTGAACTCTTAATTCATAAAAGAACGTCATATAAACTTTAAAACAATTTATTAGACATATCGGTGATTCGTAATGTATATGTCCACATTCAACAGACTCATATTAATAGAAAATAAAATTGAAAAACGCTGGTTCTAAATTTTCTCGAGTGACAGCAAATCAGCTAGTCCCTTCCTATAACATCTGATGTTCATATATGAAGTATTATTAATTTAGCAACATAGCAAGGACATTAAACAAGCGATCACGACCCGCTCGTAACGCAGACGTTTTATAATAAGCAAATTATAGTAATTGCTTACCTTGCCGTTCATTATTTTAATAAACGACAATAACATTTTATTATACTTTGGGATTTCCGTCTATCATAAGAGTATGTAACCGATGTACAGCTTCCATTTTGGAGATATATGTCGTATAGTCCTCTAATTTATTACTAATTTAATATTAATAGACGACTAACGTGTAGTTCAATATTAAATCTCCCCGTACCTAATTCTGGTACAAGACGGCCTGGCACTTGGTTGGTCTATTATCATTATTGCTGTGAAACATTCTGCAGATCAAATTAATTGCTCAGCGTGTGCCCAGAGCTTGTATCTCCGTGGTAAGCACATTTAGGACGCAGTTATGGCGTACCACAACGCTTGTGTACCTAGTAACGATGCTACGCCAACAGTTGAGCAATAATGCTAAATATTGCTTAACTTTCGTTAGTGTTTTTGCTTGCTTTAGTCGCGGGCACAACAAGTTTGTTATGTACCTATATATTATACAGACTGTAATGTTTACTATTATTTGTGGCTGGCCCGTTGGCGCAGTGGGCAGTGACCCTGCCTTCTGCTCCGGGGGTCGTGGGTTCGATTCCCACCTCGAGAATGTAATTTGATCTCAGTTTTGTAAGAATTATTTTTAAAAGAGCTGCCAACGAGTTTCTTGCTGATTCTTCTCCTGGCTCGACCATTCCGGATCAGTGGTAGCTTTTAAAATATTTGACGATTCAAAAGAGCTTGTGAAAGTCTATTTAAATAAAATCGTTTGAATTTACAGATTTATAAGATTTAGAATTACAATATTTTTGTCCGTCTCTTTGTTACGGGTTTTATTCAAAACGGTTGTACTGATTTCGACCGGAATTTGATTTACGGTCCGGTTCGGAATAGACCGAAATTTGGATTCCGCATAAAAAATAACACCGTTTAAGATTCAACATGTCACTGTTTTGAGGAGGACAAACTCGCGGGTTAAAGCTAGTTTTTAATACAAAATCAAAAAACGTCCTTACCGAATGTGGGTACAAAGAAATCGTAGTTTTTAGAGACATTCTTGTCGTTGCTTTTAGTTGTAATCGTACCGTCCGTAGGTCGAAAAGAGTCCCCTGCATTCGCCACAAACAATTCTTTTCCTGAAAAATAATTATTAACTTAAATATAGGTAAATTTTCTTTTTCTACCTAGCGTTGTCCCGGTCTAGCACCAGAGTCCGCTTAGAACGTAGGAGCGAGTTAAGATGACCCACGGCCGTCTGACGTCATCCCGGAACCCCCACAATCTCACGACTAAAATCACTTAGTGACATTAATCGAGACCCACTGTCTTACGTGCCTTCCGGTATACGGAGGAGGGCGAATATTTTAAATTAGTGTTAGAATGGATCACGCATTTATCACCCGGCTGCGTGAGTACAGCTTAACCCAGCGATCGACTTAAATGCCAGCCACTGATTAAGCTACGACCTCCTAGAGAAAAAGGTTTGTATTATTTAGATGTTATAAAGATGAGTATGTAAAATATGTTGACAAAATTCCATCCACGTTATACAAAACAGAAATAATAAAAGAATAAATGCCTATGGTGTTCTTTTATAAAAAAATTTCAAAAAAGAAATTGTTCGATGAAACTTTTTTTTTTTGGAGCGTGTACGGTGGTTGGACTATTGACTAGGAAGTCGATGCGGGTTCCTTAGACATTTGCTTCAGCCGCCTTATGGATAATCTGGCCCTGTATCCGGGGTTGTGGTACTCACTGGCTTGAGCCAGAATACCGACTAAAACCTGGCTGCGCCCTCGCCATTGATGAATGAGCACCACAGAAACAGTTTTAGGACTTGTCTTAACCGTTGCAACAAAGCGACTGACCACCCCCAACAGATCACTCCTACGTGCAGTGTCTGCCTAAGTTGGTAAATAGTCTTAACAATGAATCAGCCTCAATAGCTCAACGGTATAAGGCACGGACTGAATTCCGCAATTCCGGTACTCTGTTCAAACCCCATCGCCGTTGGGGTATTGTCGCACCCACTCCTAATACAAGCTTTTAATTTAAGCTTAGTAGGAGGGGAAAAAGGGAATGTTAGACATACCTAAAAAGTATTTCATATTCTTAAAAAAAAAAAATCAGCACTCAACTTCCAGCTTTGGTGATGCCAATATTGAATATCTTCATCATTCCCATATAGCTTTTACAGTTACGTATTTGATACGGCCTTCCCCAAATATACCAAATATAGGCTTCTTTACCCTGTTTTTGTGCTTACCGCATACAGCTTTTCCTATACATCTAAATGTATTAGAATAATAGACGAATCCAAAACACACTTAATCTCAAAAATAATGGCTTATTTCCTGAAAATAGGAAAAAACGACGACTAAATTTGCCAAAATGAATTGGGATAAACTTGTCCAGTAGTGGACGAGCGGACCAACGGTTGAGAGCCACAGAATGTGTAACAAACCTCGAAATGAAGTTTATAAAATTCCTGAATCGCGATTTCAATGGAAGTATGTATCATTCGATACATTATGCAGTGCAATGAAATATATGTAATAATGCATATTATGGAATATGAAATATTTGCTACTCGCATGTATCGTCAACATGTAGTTTTATGCGGTCAAGTATAAATCTGCCCACTGGTATTATAATTTATTCAACATTCTAATAATAAGTCTAGGCTAATAATCATTTTTCATTTAGAGAATCTGATAAACCGTTAGCCCAATTTTTGGTTCTCATCTCAGTGAACACCAATTGTAACACAAAAATAAACTTTTTTTTAAAATGAAAATTAGGATTTCTTAATATTACATAGATGTTTAATATTCTCGTTTCATATCCCGTTAAGTTTTTTATACGTTATGTTAGTAAAAGAGGTTACAAAGGGAGCACGGCCGAGTCGAAGTCTTAAGAAATAGGGACCATTCTTCAACTCAACGATACTTTAATCTCATTACGACGCTCCAATGATATCTCAAGTATTTTTTTGAATAAGTTGATAAGTTGGCCATTGCCCAGTAATAGGACATTACAGGCTAATAAAAAAAAAAGTAGTTGATAGGCCCACATAGACTTTTGTAAGCTTGGACGGAATTTGTTCACAAAATATATTGATTTATTAAAATATCTAGACGACTCTATCAATACTATGGTTCGAAGTAATTCAAAACTTAAAACTGCATTATTAGTAAAGTTCCGTTTGACTTATTTCTCGAAATCCAGGGCCAGTTAAAAAATGTTCATATAAATTCTGAACAGATTTTAACAAAACAAAACGATCTTAAAAAAAATACGAGATCTTAATTTTTAAATGATTTAATTAATAATTGAAAAAAGAGCTTGACTTTTTTGATTATATCTCAAAAATTATTTAAGATATTTTAAATCTTAAAAAAAAGATTCAATAAGAAAAGAAAACTTCCTCAAAGACAGTCTAGCCTCTCGTAATACTGTCTTCATTATTTATGGTCATATTTTAATACCGAAAATAGGCCTGCACGCGTCAATTCTCTACATTGCATTAATTATTTCTTTTAACATGTTGAATAATAATTTAAAATAAAAAAAATAAGGAATATCAATATTTATGTCAATATTTTAAGTAATTTATTTAGATAAAATCTAAAAATGGTTTATTCTATGAGCCAGACGAACAAATTTATATAGCTTCTGCGTCGTCATTGAAGATAAAGAAACATGTTTAAATAATCAGCAATTTTTTTTGCTTCATGGAGCTTTTTTATATACCTACCCATCAAGATTCCGCCATAAAAGTTTTAAAAACTTTTATAGTTTATTATTTATAATTTTTAAACAAACCAACAAAAAATGAAGTCACGGTAATGATGCTAGTTTAAAAAAATCAGGTTAATCAAACATTTATGCTTTGGATTACGAGGTTTCGCAAGGTCTACATCTTACGGCTCTCCATTATATTACTTTGCGCATCTATTCATAGTTTAAAAAATATATATTTAAACTAGTTTCGAGCGTATGAAAATTTTGTGTGCTTTTGATAATAGGTAATTATTTTAAAAAATTTAAAGACGTTGATGATAAGTAGTTATTAAATTTATCTTTTATATTTGGTTTATAGTTTTAAATATTGTTTGGCTCAATTGTCACCCGTAAGAGATATATATGAGAGTTGTATTAGTAATGTGCTCTTTGGTTACAGTGGCTCGCACTGATGGAGCTTGCGTGCAAGCCTGCGAGGGCTCACGCTTGACTCCGGAAGACATCTCATACGGCTTCGAGATGAATGAGATTCCGACCAACGGGTACGGTGACCCGAGGAGGATGCAGATCTACGCTCATACCCAACACCATCCTACGGTAAGTGCCTTTATTGTGTTATGATTTTCGAAGTAAATCTTCTCTACGCACCCATGACTTCGGAAGAAAGCTGGTGAATGCGTGACCACAGCGTCATGAAAAGTGTTATCGAGCAAGGCGAACGAAAGTTGATAAATTAGTGAAGATGAAAATACAGAATGTTACGTATCCTATTTCTCATACCATAAACATATTGGCTCGGTCTTAGAATAAACCACAGTAAATAACTAATTAACCTGTGTGACACCAAAGTCTGTGGGCTACCGGACTATCACTGCAATACAAAAGGATTGACAAAGGCGTTGACCTTTGAGAAATTTCATTCAGAATTGACTGAAATTATGCAATGACATTTTGTTTTATATTAGTGTATATGATTAAGGTGAAATAATAAATATAAATGTATGGATATCGTAACGCGACGATTGAAAACCAAGTAGCCACGCGAGTCGAATCGCAGTAACCCAACGCCCGTTTTAAATCACTCCTTACTTTTTCCAATGTTTATTGTTTCTGCCACAAACGGATTTATTGTTAAATGCATATTTGTTCCCAGCGTTTTATAGTCTTGACACATTAGCACGTTCTCGTATGCATGCTTAGTGGTGTGTTTTGAAAATTGATTCTTGATTTAAAATTAGTACTGGTGAGTCGTAAGTGAAGAGGTAGGCGTTCTTGCGGCTCATCAATATGTTTCTACTATTTAAGTACATGGAAGTCAAACAAGCTGAGTTTTGGAAATTACTCCTAACGAACAGACAGATACACAGACCTTTGCTTCCTTGTAATGAGTAGATTTTGTGCATAAATAAAAGACATTCTAAAATAAGTTATTAGCAAACCATTAGGTAAATAATATACTAGAAAACAATTTTTGAAGTCTGTTTTGTACCTGTACAAAATTGAGACCTTGGACATATAGACACGAGTCGTTTTAAATATTATATATTTTATATTATATGTATTTAGAGGGACGCGAATTAGAAAAATAAAAAATAAATAGGAACAAAATGTGAAAGCGTAACAAAACAGGGGGTTTCGGGAAATTTATGCGTCAAAGATTTATGTGTATTGAGACGAATTTCTTAGCATTCCATGGATTCACCGTGCGGGTGCCGGGTTCATCGCGTTGCAGAGGAAGGAACCATAGATTCTTGTGTTTAAACTGATGTTTGTTGTATGTTTCAGTTTAAAAAGCATGCACCACTACTAAAATCCATTATGTACCTGTAATACCAAATAATAATGTGTAATACCAAATATTAATTGCAACACTTGCTTGTGAATGTATTGTATACCCTGCGAGGTCAACTAATCGTGTAATTAATTTAATTGAGTTTTAGAAGTTTTTAGGTGTGTTGATTTTTAGGCTGAAACATCTCTACTTCTTTAATTCCTATCAGTTAGGTTTAAAGGCTAGATGAAACTTCTGGTATTACACGAGTGTCTTTAAAATAAGTAGGCTTACCTATATATCGCACACTTAAACATAAACTGCCAGATTATGTTTTAGTTTTAAAGTGAGTTAATGATATAGGCAGCTTCGATTCTACATCAGGTGTTTGCAATCCCTATACAACCTACTAAAAGACCTTGGCTTGTCAAGAACTATCATAAGTTCATTACTAGAAAGAACATCTAAAATATATATATAAAAAAGTGAATATATATCTCTTTTGGATGGGCTTGGCCTAATCTTAAAGATAAATTTGAAACCCTTCATACTAATGCCGTGGTAGATATGGGACATCGAAGGCACATTATAGGAGCTTAGGATCGTCTACCGCGGGCAAATTTCCCATGGGACGCGTATTTCACATCGCCCGGGACACTCATGATGCCATATGATTCTGAAATATCGTGGGAAATAAACTTTTTTTATTTTTTGCAATCTAATATAAATGTTTAAGTCGTATCATGTGTGTTTGAGATATTTAACAATTATCATTTATTAGATTTGTAACCAAAGTAATGTAAAATATTTTCTGAAGGGCATATTACCACTTGTGTTACGGACAGATGATACAGGAACGGTATGGCGGCGTCTTCGATCGTGGAAGTCGTCGGACGGACTGATCCTGGCTGGCACTAGTACGTAACATAGCGAGCGAGATAGGCACGTCTTGTTAGAAAGAGCATTTTATTATACACGATAAACAACATTTTCGAGATATGATGTTTGTAAAGAAATTCATAAATATATAATGTTTCAATTGCATAGCCCTTATAATTTAGACGTTATTGATATGTAATAAACCTCGATGAATCATTGATGATCATCAAGGTGTGTGGGGTATTTTCTAAGGTCCTAGAAAGCTAAAATTTTATATTTAAGCTAGTATTAGTACACAGCTAACATAAAAATTAGAAAAATTGGAACTTTTATCATTTAAACCAAAAAACTAGGGGAAGGAAGTTTATAAAAGACTTACAGAAATATTGATGCTAGAGGTCTAAAAATTTGTATAGACCTTGTTATAATTTTTTTTTGATGTTCGTTTCATAAAGTGTTTATACACAATTTAGTATGTCGTAATTGATTTCGGAAGTATTTCCGAACTATATCACAGCCACAGAATGCTATTTGGAGAGTTTTGTGGTTTTGTTAATGGGCGTTTCTGGATACGATCCAATAATTTGGAACAATCAAGCCACCAGAAGAATCAACAAGAAACTCGTTAATGCCTAGGATTAGTGACCCGGGTGTAAGTTTTAGAGCGCACTCTTTATAGCCATCACTAACACTCACCTTCACTGCCAATGTTCACTCCTCTGCCCAGCCAAATCTGGAAGGATCCTACTAGTATGACTTTAGATGTCCTTTCTAATATAGAACTTATGATAGTTCTTGACAAGTTAGGTCAATAAGCTCGCATAAATGAACTTAAGTAAACTAACATTTAAACTAAATAGTCTATCAAGCAACTGGTTAGTTTCTACGCTGCATCATGGTGTCAAAACTCCAATGTGTTGGTAATAGAACTATCAATGTATGGTAATTATCAAACCAGATTTATTTTATTATTTAATAGGGAGTTTTTTTTTTTTTTTTTTATGTTACAAGGGGGCAGACGAGCAGGCAGCTGGCACCGAAGTGCCTACCGGCGCCCATGGACATCTGCAGAATTTACGTCATTACTATTGTTAACATGTTTATCAAATATCAATAAGTTACGTACATATTTTCCTAGGAACATAGGTTCTTGATAATATTCTATCTCACTAAGAAAGTAAGTACTGGTTAAATTAAATATGTACAGAAACTACGTTTTACAGTTTATTATTATTATTTTTTTAATCCTCCTTATAACTTTAACTAACAATATTCTCCAAAAATTCAATATCTATTAAGATAAAAAACATATATCTATTTAAAATTTATAACACAAAAAAAAATGCTATGCTATCTATATTTAAACGCAACAGAAGTGAAAAGAATCGTCATAGGTGTCGGTAACAGCGACGTGAAAGTCAAGCGTTCGATGACGATGAGGCAAATTGCATGATTTTTGTCATCCAAAAGGTAAACATATATACACAATATACATATAGCTAATGTAAAGCGTTCGGTGACAAAGACACGAATTTTCCATCTCAAAAGATGCTCAATGTGCTCCGGTCGCAGCCAGAGCAACTTAACTTAGCGATCAACTCAAATGTCGACCACTGATTAGGCCACGACCTCCTCAAAATGTTCCAAAGGCTACAGTAGTATGTAACGCTGGTGTTTTTTTAATCTACATAGCTTAGACCTCTAAAAACAGGGCCCTACAGCGAGTCAGGACACGCTTATACAAAAGTATTTCGTATCTGTTGCGCGATGAAGGTTTTTGTTAAATATCTTTCAAAAGTTGTTTTCGGATTCGCTCAAATTAATTTTCCTAATGAGTTTTTAGCATGTCCTATCAACATGGAAAACTTCAAGTCATTTTGGAAATTCTAGGGTGGAGAACACCTTGCAGGTGTGCAGGCGGACAGACATAAGGAAACTATAAGGGGATTTTTGTAAGACTAAAAAACTATTATAACATCAGAACCTGTCCCAGGGAGTGGATCTTCCTTTATCTGACCGATAGCTGGTCAGATCCACTACGGGTCCGGAGCACCCGTTTCCATGAAAAAATTAACAAAAAGTTTATATAGTCATAAATAGTAAACAATAATGATTTAGACACTACATTACTACTTTTTACTATTTGCATTATAACTGCTCATTTTATTTTGAGCTATTTTGACGAATTCCACGACCAGCGGGAATAGATCTTCTTAAAAAAACTGTTTAAAAGATACCTACATTTTAATTTTACTTAGGTATGCCTAATTTTGAGAACAATGTTGGTAACTTTGGTTAGTATGCGGATCTCTTCATTTTGAATTTTATCTTGCAGTGAATCACGCAAAGTAGCATTCTCCACTGCTCGATGTGCGATGTTGAGTCAGTAGAAAGCCGAGAGTAAAGGGACATGTTTCACTACAACATACCAGTAAAAGAGAAGTTGTAAGTCGTCCTACATGGTGATCTGGTTAGATAAGGTTAGGTTAGGTAGCAGGGAGCCACTGGATATAAGTAGCCCAAGATAGATTGAACTAAATTAGGATTGGCGCCAGCAAGCAGTCCTCTTATTCTGCATCCGAATTGGGCCGGCGCGTCCAGGTTTTTGAGAGTTTCTGGTGGTCTGAATCCCTATTTAAAGGTTGGCAAAGCATCTACGAGCCTTCTGGTGGGCAGTTATCCATGGACATCGGTATTCACTTAGGCGAAACGCCTGCCCCTTTGTCTCTTACATTTAGAAGATAGCAATAGCAACTAAGATTATAAAGAATATTTTAAATTTATAGTTTAAAATTGAATTCGGTTTAGATTCAAATGCTGACCAGTGATTACGCTACGATCTTCTCGTACTAGAAAATAATATTGTATTATATTTTGCAGTTACGCTACCTACAGTCGCTGAACACGATATCAGCTGAAAAGAATTCTACAATCATATTTCCATTCCCCATGGACTTCCTGAGGACATTTCTAAGCGGAGCTGGTCCCAGCATAGCTCCGCCATTGCCGATTTGAATAAAAAAATATACATACACATTTTTGTTGGGTGGGGTTAGGTTTTTTTTTTTTTTTTTTTTTTTTTAATGCCGGTATTTTCAAAAAAAAATATTTGTGTATAACAGGCGGCTGTTACCTTTAACACAGGCATTAAGTTGTCTACTTTAGGAACAGATGTCCGTGTGTCATATGGTCCTATATATTTATTTATTTATTATTTATTTATTTTACAAAATGCATATGATCGTATATACGGTATTTATAATTCAAAAAAAGTCAATTATTTTTTTGTTTTTGTCTGTCTCTTTGTTTCTGAAACATTTTAAAGGTACCTTTGGTATATTTATTGCCTTCGTGCGTGTCTGTGCTTTGGAAGTGATGAGAAATTTGATATTCAATTCCTTAATAGGACTCGTAAGCGTAATCGTAGTAGAAATAGACAAAATTAAAAAAAAAAATTCAAAAAGTACAAATTTTCTTTTTTGTGTAACAATATCCAGGTTGAGAAAATAACGTTTGGATTTTATTGATAACTGAATATTTACAACGCCAGGGGGTACTCCGGCTTCAGCCAATAGGGCTGCTAAAGCCAAAGCGGTTAAGGGTGTTTGCTCAGCAGGCTTTACGACCATCGTACATCCTAAAAATTATGTAAAATTAGATTAAACTATGCAACATTATTTATTTATAAGAGCAACAGTTGGACGTAATTAAGGGGAATTATGTCTAATTGGAGGGTAATTAATGTTATATTTAATTAATTAATTACACTTCTATTTTTTTTTCGTGTATGTATTATACATATAAAGCTTTCTTCTGAATTATTGTGAAAACCGTATTAAGTATAAAACCGTAAACTGTTTATTGGTAAAAACCGCATTAAAATCCTGTTCGTAGTTTCAATGAGCTAGCATAAATGAAGTTTTATGCTATGTAAAGATACTACGAGGCAAATGTATATAATTTCTATTTACCTGCGGTTAAAGCGACGGTCACTTTAGAAATAAACATTAAAATGGGAACGTTCCAACATGTAACTGGCCTTGTTGGATCCTTACAGAAAAAGGATGAAGGTATAATCCTCAGCGAGAATCAAATCTCCTTGATAGGTAAGACTATGTGTTATGACATCCATAAAATGCCTCGAATTTACGTCACGTTTCTCACTAGTAAATGCAAAATATCTTACACACATTTCCATATTTCTCCATGTAAAAAAATTTACCAGAATTTTTTTTTTTTTTAATTTTACTTGTTGGATATAATTGTGCCCAAAAACTTTCACGAAGATCATGATCGCCTTCCCTGTGTCATATAAAGCCTTGATAAATTGATCAACGGTAGAATGAAGGTTTTGGAATTAGTAAGTTATTTGGTACCATCCCATACTATCCTGGGCAATTGGTGCAATACTAACACAAGTTTTTGGGCAAATTTTAATAAGGGAAGCCTTAAATGTTTCTAGCAATTAGAATACTAAATATTGCTAATCAAATAATGTCATGAGATCATTTTTTAATATAAATATTGCATGCAAAGAGGCGAATCAGTATTTGCATTCAATTATATTTGAGGAATGTAGAATTGATATCATTCCATGCTGGCGATGTAAGTCCATACCAATTATTTATTTATAAAATAGTAATTGTGTATATTCTACAGAAATTTGTGTCAGGCTTAATATTTAAAAATAATTGATAGCATTTTTGTAAGTAGCCAATTAATTCAATTGTTCTTGCTAATTTAATACAAGTATAAATTCGGCGTCATAAGATATACTGTAATCACGTACTCTTTAATCTCATAACTCCAAGATAAGATGTTTTATGTGAAGTAGACTTTTACAAGCTCTTTTGAATCGGCAAATATTCTAAAAGGTACCACTGAATCGAAAAAGTTGAGTTACAAGAAGTCGCTTCAGAAATTATATGCGGCCTGCCATTATAAACCGATTCTATATTTTATTTATTTATAATTAAAAAAAATAACTATCATTTGACCCTATAAAATAAATTAATGTACAATTAAACGTTGTATTGTAATGTAAATTTAATTATTATAATTAACAGATTTCGCAGAAACCTTGAATATGCGGAAAATGACGTAAAAGTAACTTACCTAGTACAAATATAAATCTGTATTAAAATATTTTAGTACATTTATTGAATCTATGCAACAAACTCTAAAGGCATTTATATTAATGCTTAATTTTATATTTCTCTTTTCAGCATCGACACTTACATTTACAAGCTTCTTTGGAAATGGATTATCAGCTGTTGCCACCGATAAAATTGGAAGGAGGTGGTCATTTATGTTGTTTTCTGCATCAGCTGTTATAAATTGGATCATTTTATATAACGCTACCGAAATTTACACGTTCATGATTTCTAGAATCATCGGAGGAATATCTGGTGGTGCTCTTATTTGCTTAGATTTAATGGTTATTTCAGAGTTTACAGGTCCAAAGACGAGAGCATTTTTTCTCAATATGATAACAACGGTAGCCCCGTGTGTTGGAACTGCCTTGGTTCATGCACTTGGCATATTTATTCATTGGAGATCTGTAGCTTTTATTGCAATCTTCCCCTCAGCTTTAGGGATTTTTCTACCCTATTTCTGGGTGGAAAGTCCTCATTGGCTTGCATCTAAAGGAAAGTTTAATGAATGTGAGACAGCGTTTCGAAAACTACATGGGAAAAGTGCGAACTCTGAACGAGAACTACAATTGCTTATTAAAATGGAGAAGAGTAAGTTAAAGATAGCAGATGAAAGCAACACTAAGCCTACTTTGAAGAGATTGATGTCGGCTTTCAAAAAGAAATATCTTTGGAAGTTAATGATATTAGGCGCATTCTTGTCCGTATATTTTGCGGCCGCTGGAAAATTAGCGTTTACATCTCTGGGAACAGTTATGCTTGAAGAGATTACAGGGAAATCTGATGTTTTACTTTTTACATTACTTGTGGATAGCTTATCAATTTTTGGTTCTTGCATGTCATGTTTTTTAGTAAGAAGGACTTCAATGCGTATTCTATTATTTTCCACTGGTTTCATCGCTAATGGCGTATTAGTGATTTTAAGTGGTTGCCTATATTTTAAAAATGGCGAGAATTATTTTAACTGGATGGTTGTCGGTTTACTGGCGTTCTACTTTATAATAATAAATGCTGGCCCGTGTCCAGTGATTGAAGCATTGTATAGTGAAATTTTTCCTCTAGAGCTAAAAATGTACTTATTTTTCTTAACGAGTACTGTACTCAGTACAGCCCTAACTTTGTCGCTAGTCTTACTTCCCCACATTGTTAATATTATGGGATATTATGGACTATTCTTATTAAATTCTGCAATTATGACCATAAGTCTCGGCTACATATGGATTCAGCTACCTGAAACGAAGGGAAAAACGCTTCAAGAAATCGAATTGTATTTTAAGACTAATAACCTTGACTTAGATATAGTACTCAACAACGATCAAATGAAAGTTTTATTATAGAAATTGATTCATTTTCCTCCAATGTAATATTATTTGCGGGTACATAATATACCTTTAACTGTAACAAGCTCTTTACGTTTATTTAATATTCCATTAGAATTAAAGTTACTGATGATGTCTGTTTTAAAGTTAGATTTAACCTATGTTACATACATTAAATCAGAGTAAAACTGCGCTTTTGTCGCGTAATAGCAAAAGGCGCTAACAGATATGGTAATGGTACAGATTATTAATTTAAATAATTAGTCTGAGCTTTATGAAGGTTTCTACACACCGGCGACCCCAACACTTGTACTCATCCGTTTTCTACAGCTTTAAATAGAATTGAAGCGTGTTTCCATAATTTTTAACTGCCTTTTTGGTTCATTATGTTTCTTATTGTAAGCACCTTATATTTTTTTCTGTCTTTGCCTATGTTTTCGTCTTTATTATAGCAAAGACCACTATGATGTTTTTCCTTATAAGAGAAGTTTTCCCGAAATGTTAGTAATAGTATGCTTTATATCACAAGAACATATTTGTTCCCCCTTAAAACCATTAAAAATTAGATAAATTAAAAATATAATAGACACGGACGAAGACTTTACAGATATTGTATTTACAATATCTATTGGCACAATATTAAGATTTCAAACCGTTTAGCTATTTAGGCTTCAGTATTCTAACTTACTATTTTTATTTTATTACGGCCAATGATTAACTTACTGGAGTGGATCAGCAAACCAAAACGAGTTTTGGTCTTCGACAGGATTTCGTTCCACTTTTCTCCGTCCTGCAGTGGTCCTTTCTTGTCTTTTCTAGCTATGTTAAAATAGTTTACTGGTTAGACATGAAAAGCTAATGTAAGTGTGGTAATAAAGATCTAATAGACAATAAACTCTACGTGCCGCTAGATCTAGGGCATTGTCAGCGCCAAAAATATATGAAACAAGAATAGCTTATTTCCTCTGTACTCAAATTGTATTCTACAAAATATTGCTGACCTTAGTGCGTTGACTATTACAGAAACTATGACATTAAGTATATTATTTAAAATAATTTACACAATACTTTAAGG
Source organism: Charaxes varanes (assembly GCA_024363005.1). NCBI lineage: Eukaryota > Metazoa > Arthropoda > Insecta > Lepidoptera > Nymphalidae > Charaxes > Charaxes varanes. Next base: position 7,367,689 of record JANCMC010021608.1, read on the forward strand.
GGCTTTGTGGGGGTACCGGGGGAAGACGTGAGATGGCAGTCGGTCATCTTAATTCGTCCCACAGCCAAACAGACCCTAGTACTAGGTACCTGGGTAGCGCTAAATCCGCATTAAAGAGCTCAAGGGGTGGGGGGAATCTCTACATTCATCATCGCATGCATCTCTTGAGGGATAAGGACAACCCAATGTTCGCATTTTTTAAACGGAAATGTAAATATATTACGCTTTCCACGTGCACTGATTTGATGAAAATAATGTTCACTAAAACGTAAAAAATAAACACTAGTGGCATAACAACACCTCTTTAGCGGAATATTGTTGTGTCCAGAAAAATATCCTGAACAACGTAAGAAAACATAACAAAATGGTTTCATTATCATCTTAATGCCTGTGTTATAAGTACCAGCCGCCTGTTATACACAAATATATTTTTTTTACAAATATAACCTAACTATAAAGTATTTTTACAAATATAACCTAACTTAAATATAAACTAACCTAACCTAACCTCGATGTAGGAATCGAACCCACGACCCCCGGAGCAGAAGGTAGAGTCACTGCCCACCGCGCCAACGGGCCAGCAGTTATAAATAATAATTGACGTATTACTCCTACCCAGGTTTACAATTTATGGATTTTGAGAAAGAACGGTGTATACTCTTAAACTGTCTTAAAGATACTTGCAGGTCGTATGAAAAACACGTATTGCATTTGTTTGCACAGGGAATTTATTCCTTATAGAAAATTTTGTAAAAATCACTTGACTGTGGATTTGACTGAATGATTGAATATAGTACTAAACTCTTTAAATACTACTATAAGTGCTATAATTATAAGATGTCCAATTTAAATTCTAAAGTGTTTTAATTTCAAATTGGATAATTTATTTTTGTTGTATTCGTTATTGTTAGGACCCAACATCTCTGTGGAACCAATTTCAAGCTCTGGTAATTCCGATCCAAAACGTTGTATAAGTTAAAGACCTAAAAAGATGAGCAGACTATTTTTTAAGTATTGGCAACGCATCTGCATAGGTTTCTGGTAGAGCAGTAGTCCATTGTGGTCGGTAGTCACTTAAATAAATAATAATAATGGACTATATGACAAACGGACGTCTGTTTCTAAGGTAGACAACTTAATGCCCATGTTATAGTTAACAGCTGCCTGATAGACACTAATATTTTTCTTTGGAAATACATATATACATACATATAGATAATACACCCAAATTCAATACCCCACGACCTTCGGAGCGGAAGGCAGAGCCACTGCACACTGTCAACGAGCCAGTCAAGGTGAAAGGTCTGCCCTTTTGCTCCTTATCTGCCTGATAGACACTAATATTTTTCTTTGGAAATACATATTGACACTTATGTTTTGAAATCTGTAATCAAGCAGCCACTTGCCATCTTGCTACCATATATGTATATATATATTCCGTCGATTTAAAAGCGTTATATACCTACTCCTGTTTTTATAATTCAATTTTCTGGATTCCGTTTGCAATATGGGACTTTATTAACCTAAAGCTATCAATTCATTAAATATTTATGCTCACTTTCATAAAATTTTGCATCCGGGCACTGGTCCAATTATGTAATGGAATAATGAACACGTTGTTTGACTAGTGTGACAATCAGTTGAGTTTTTTGTATGGAGATTAGAATATAAGGAGTAATATCTCTTATGAGAAAACAATTGAAAAAGTGTCCAACATTATAGCTCAGATAATAGTTCAAAAACCGTCCAAAATGCCGCTTGTGTAACCAAATTGTGTGTTAAAAGGTCAAAAGTTAAAAATTCTACTAGTACAATTAAAGAGATTTAACGATGTTTTTAGCTCATTTCTAGACTAGTTTCGTAAAACTCACCCTATTTTTAAAATTATTAATGGATCATGAGACGTTTATGAAAAGCGCTGTAAATTTGTGCACTCTGAGGTAATGGCTGCTGTAACAATTAACACAAAAGTTTTCATGCAACATCTTGGAAACGCAAATTGTGAGCACATTTTGTTGAGCCTTGTAATCGTACAACAGTTGTTATTTAAGCCCAGAGAGGATTAAAACGTGATTAAAAGAGATATGCAAATGATATGCATGTATATACCTCAAGGCGGAGAACATTGGTCGAGAATGGTCGAGAAGTTTGAGCGATTTTGTTTATACTTAATATTAGTTGTAACAAGTTTGAGATTCCCATGACTGTGATCGATGCATTCGACAAGGAGTCAACTAACAAAGACAAATTTATAATGCGTAGTCCAATCTCTAGATGTATACTATAATAGTTTCTATAAAATTATTATAGTATACATCTAGAGATTGGACTACGCATTATAAAAACTACCAAGTATTCCCCAAATGTGACCTTGCATTTTTAGTATTTTAAAGATATTTCTTTGATTTTATTTTATTTTAATCATTCCCTGAAAGAATGCGACTAAAACAAAACAGACACAATTCAATTCGGAACAGCCGTTTTTGCTTTCAAACTTGGGGTACATATCGCTAGTAGCGCTACCTACCGGGTCTAATTGTATTTCAAACTATTTACGAACTCCTTGAAATATACACACAAAATTTCATGCAAGTTGGTCCAACTATTTCGGAGGAGTAGGGTGACAAAGGCTTGTATAGTCCGATTTTTATATATAAAGAAGATATAAATATAACAGGACTTACCCACTTCACTGAGTGTCCTAATACATTTTTCGACATTCAGTTTTTGAGGGGGTGTAAGCCAGGGACACTTGTATATACTGAACGTAGTCTGTAGCAGCTTCACGAAGATCGACTGACGGGTCTGTAAATAGATCATTGATAAATAAAAAAGTTAAAAAAACTATTTATATAGTCCCTGGCCAGTACTATAATCGGACATGGTGGCCCTACTGCAGCAAAAAGCGAAATGTGAAGGGCGATGTCGTGCACAATGCTCGGTTAACTGGGAATTCAGCATCGACTAATTGAATTTCCAAAACTTCCATATTGTCATCGAGCACGCTTAAACTCGTAGTATATTTTATCTTGTATAATACAAATGAAACGACATCGCGGCAGGCCAAGAATGAGATGGAGGAATGACTTGGTCGTTATAATAGAGATTGGCAACCTTAGACAGAACCATATGGAAATAATGTAGGTAGGGCTTTGCCTTGCAGTGGAAAAAGTAGCCTTTTAATAATACAAAATAATAATGAATATGTTTCTTGACTAGTATTAAAAACTACTGTTGTCTGCGCGATCTCCGGGCGATCGACTGGCAAGAGACAGCGCAGGACCGAAACAAGTGGCGCGAATTCCCGTCGGAGGCCAAAACTTTGGGTGTCTGAGGCTCTTATAACGCATTCACATTATTCTATAATATAACACGAGAGTCTTCTCTAGTCTGCCGTGTGTCATATAGTCCTGTATATATTTATTATTTATAGGGATTTCGTGAGACATACGACTTCATCCAGGTATCTTTGATAATCTTTTCAATTTAAATATTTTTTGCATATATTCATATAGGGTTTTACAAGCACGTATAAACGTCATAGGTATATTTTTTAGAGCATTTTTATAAATTTGGTACTTTACGACTTAAAAGCTCAGTTAACGAGGGTTTCTCGCATCCGGTACTAAGAAGAGCCGACAACAAAATTAGATTTAAACTGTTACTTTTTAATTGTGTAAATACTTCCTAAATCAATACCAGCTTATGTCTAGCTTTAAGCATTAATTCCAAGTCATATACAACCTAGACTGTATCCACAGTTTATATAAATAGCTAGGTTTAACCCACGACTCAGTCTTCGTTCTTCTCTTCGACTTTCATTAAAAAGCGTGATGATATAGAGCCTATTAGCCTATTCTCGATAAATAACCTAAAAACACTGAAAGAATATTTCAAATGGGATCCCCTTTGCCCAGTCGTGGGACAGTATAGGCTAATTAAAAAAAAACTGTTTCCCGCGATTTCGTCCGCGTAAAACTAAATTTGGCCTTAGACCTCCCTAAGCCCTGTAGTAAAATCGTTTCTAAGCGAATGTCTACTAAGTATAAACTAACTTCTTGCCAAATTTTGGCATTGTACGTCCCGCCCCGTCGGGACTTCCTGTTAACTTATTTTTCACTTTTGTATATATAGATGCATACTAGCCGACCCGGGAGATGTTATTCTGCCCGAAGGTTGGGTTACTTACTATTTACTACATTCTTTTATACTATAATATTATTTATTGTACCCATCCCATTCCCGTTCCGTATATTAGTATAGATAAATAATCTAGATATCGACTGCAAGGCCATTTGTCCGGCTGATTTATGAATCTAAAAATCAGGCGGCCGTATCGCTAACTAGCGATCTCTACCAGACAACCTGGTAGAAAGAAACTTGATCATATATGACGAAAAAATTTAATATTAAATATCAATTAACTACTACGTGAGATTAATAGAAAGTTATCCAATTTTGTACGCAACGCGTGGACATGCTAGCATGGATGCACGTCATTAACAAAAATTACTTACGCTCGCTTTTGTTTAGGCCAAGACCTTGCCACGTACTAACGTGTAGCAGGCTATCGTTAATGATTAGCTTTCTCGTCATATTTTAGTCCTGGAATAGGATACCTAGGCGTCTATTTCACTCATTCAAATCATACAAACACGAATTATACCCCAGTACTCTTCATTTGTGTATTGATAAGTCACAATAGAAACGAATTAATTGCTTATTATCGCTGTGCGTGGAAGGAGGCAGCTCTAATCAATATTTTTTTTTAATGTTACAAGGGGCAGACCTTATTAGGCCCACATAGTAGGAAATATAGCTCATGCAATTTTTATGTGCTCGAAACGGTTTTAAGACATTTTTCAATACATCATCGCGGATTGAATGAGTTATCGCACGTACTTTTACTAGTTTTGTAAAGTTATTCGCCGGTGGTTGGTCTGTTATTGATGGGCGGCTGCGGGACGAGTTAAGATCACCGACTGCCGTCTGACATCTCAATAACCTCAAAACTAACATCACTCAGTGTTATTAATGGGACGCCATTATTTTACGTGCCTTGCGAAACACGGAAGAGGCAATTTGTTCGAAAACCAATGTTAAAATTAGTCACGCATCTTTTACCCAGCCGTTGTTAGAACTACTTAACCTAGCGATGACATGCCGGCCACTGTTTAAGCTACCACTTTCTCATTTACTTTTTGTGAAGGTTATAACTTTCCTACATACACGTTCAGGTATGGCCATGATGACCGCACAAGGCACCCTGGTGACCTTCGATAGAAGGGTCTTCACGGTGTCCGAACCGAATATTTTTGTAGTGGAAACATCTTTAGGTGGGCATTTTTAAGAGGGGGAAAAGGCCATTGAACTCGCGTTAAGTAGCAGTAACGTCACCGACACCTCTTTACGTTCCACCTTTCACTTCGGTCAGCGCTCTCAGACCGCCACTATCTTTTTTCAGTATAATTACTAATATATCAATATTTTATATACAAATATTCCATATATATAAAAACCAAAGGTCATTTATCAAAATCTCGAAAACCGCGGGACGCACAGAGATGAAATTTGGCGAGGAGGGAGTTTATTGTTAGCAGACTTCCGCTAAGAATGGATTTTTCGATAGGGACAGATTAAGGAAGCCCAAGAGCTCTCACAATTTTAGGTGGACGTAGTCGCGGGAAACAGCTAGTTATTCAATACTTACATATAAATAACCAAGAAGCCAGAATATTCCATCAAACATGTCGCTAAGTAGTATGATACCGATGGAATAGGGGGGGATATATATATATATATAAAGATGTCTCCCGTACTAAAGCTACATTCCAGCGCCAGTCTTTGATACTGATCACGTATTGCTGCTACTGGGATCAGTTCAGTATCGTTGACAAGTTTATTGCAGCCAATAAACCTGATATAGTGTTAGTGCACCGAGTACGAGTAGTGCGTTGTGCGATTTTTTCCATATATAGCAAGGGGTAAACGGGTAGGGGGTACACCTTATTTTAAGTGACTTCCGATGTCCATGGACAACGGAACTACCAGAAGTATCGCAGATCCATTATCGACCTTAAGAATTCAATAGGCTTTTTGTTACAAGTCCCTTATTCGTATCGTTTCGGAGAAACTGGAGCTGACAAGTATCAATGTGATATCCGCATCAATACAGAGTCACCAATATCTATAAATATATCAATAACATCTTAATATTTAAATAAGCTCCAAGTAACTTATCCATTCAGAGGCGGTATAAAATCCGTACTTAAAGAAGATAATTGAAAGATTAACAAACATTTTTTCAGATCCATTACGCAGGGAGAATCCATAGATCCTTAAGAGAGTAATTTTTTAATCATGATTGACTATCCTAATTGAAGTACTAACCTGAGGATACAAATGTTACGAAAATCTACGTTTTATTTTTTTTAATGAAAGCTCCTAAGGACAAAGGAATTCAGGAAATATTTCATTAAAATCCTTCTATGTTTAAATTAGATAAATTGAAACGAATTTTTGTTTGTTAAAATCTAAGAGCCCATCCTCACGGGAAAGTTAAACATTTATTTTCTTATAATGAGCTCATGAGGCAATATACTGTAATGACGACCACTCAGACGAAATATTTTTTATATGAGTTTATATAAGTAACTAAGCTTGCCGAAGGACTATTGAGCTATCAAAAAGCTCGCAAATTCGGTGATAGTCACGACAGTCTTAGAGAGCTTAGTATCTATAAATTTGATAGATTCGAGTAGTGCCGATGTTTGCTACTCACATAAACTGCCTTCTCGTTTGCTCTTCGTTATATAGATAAAGAGATATGACGTAACGTATTCGAATATATAATAAAATGTGGGAAATTTTCATGAAATCAATTTAAAACATAAGTGAAACCTTTGATTTATTTTTATACTCGCCTTTTGTGTAGTTTTGATAATGAATAAAACCTTTCAAGTATGCTGATGACGGTGAGAGGCGTACTTTGTTCTGATTCCCAAAATAAATAGGATGCTTAGGTTAATATTGTTTATTTTGTACAAAATGAATAATAATGTTTTCAGAAACAAAACCTGAAGGGTGCTTTCTACATTTATTTCGATGTTTACGATTTTAACGAGGTTATTGTAAGTAGACTTTGAGAATCAGGATAATTATAAAGAAAAAAAA
>JANCMC010021608.1:7374961-7448477 GCA_024363005.1 Charaxes varanes
TTAACGGAAATGAGTGGGCTGACTGAATATAGTCGCAACAGTGAGATGATATTAGTACTGGGCTGAGACGAAATGTGAAGAGGTGAGGTGACTTTTACTGGGGAATGGGAAGGTGTTTTTATTATGGCAGAACTGTCTCTTAATGATTTAAACGGGAAATTAATAGATAACTAAATATAGTCGCAGCAGTGAGATGATATTATTAGTGGGGTGAGGCGAAGTGTGAAGAGGTGAGGTGAGGTTTGCTGGGGAGTGGGGAGGTGTTTTTGGTGTCGTGTCTTAATGATTAAAACATTTTAAAGCTTATGCTCATCTCGTGTATGAAACGCAAACAAATATATAAAATAAAAAGTGTAAAATACCTTTAAACTATGGGCGTCACCAAAAATTAAGAAGCTTACAGCGTATTTTCTTTTATAGTAGCTTTTTTGAAGTCATATCATTTGGGAACGCATTACAGACAGGTTTCTCATCATAGAATAAATAGATAACTTTACAAAAAATAAACTCTTAATGTGTGGTTTCCAAAAAATTGGCACATGATCTAATTTACAAATACAATATGGATATGTATTCATTAATTCTATTCTATTCTAATATGGATCTTTAAATGCGAGAAGGGAATTTAATCATTAAACGAAAATCCCACAGTTTATATAAAGCACAAAGAGAATAGATTCAGCTAAAACTAAACCAAAGTATGTGAATTTAACCGCCACAAGCGCATAAACTACTGTGGCTAAAGAATTTTGATACACGAATTATTTAGCGAGTTTTACTATCTAAAGCCGAGGATTTTGAGATAGTCCAATGTTAAACGGACGCAGATGAACTGAAACCAAACGGCTTGTTTCAAGCTTCGACCTCGCCAAGCTTAACTTGCAACTCAAACAATGTCCCATATTTTATCGCGCCCTGCGTGCCTTAAAACGAGCACGCAAAGGGACTTAAGAGTTCAACCTCGCCGAGACGCCATGACGATGTCGCTGGTCATGTATCGAAACAATTCATATTAAAATTTAGGCCAGCTAACACTCACTTCGCGACGGTTTGGCGACGTCGCAAAATTATAAGCGTAGCCACGATTACTACTGTTTGCTCATTTGGCAACCGCAGATGTCCATGGATACGTAGCTGGCGACGTCGCCATGGTGTCTCGGAGACGTAGGAGCCTAAAGACTGCCTTCAATATAGTCGATGTAGCTATATATTGAGCCACGACAATATAGTGTTCTCCAACGAAACGGTAAGAAGAAAAAGCTTAACTTGAAACTTAACGAGAATAATTTACCCTAAAAGGGTATTTTAAATAAACCACTGATGTCTACAAAAAATCAAATAATTTAATTTTTAGTTTTATTTATCTGTTACCCTGGCTTAGGCTTTTACCTCACTACTGGTGATATACTGTATTCAAATGCTTAGACATAACGTAAAAACTGGTTTTAAATGCATAGACATAATATAAATGTTAAATGTGGACTTAATAATGATTTAAAACAAGTAATTCATTATAAATGCGTTTAACTTACTAATAGACATTTTTTCTCTAGAATTCTTGGGTGTATGAACTTCAATTTAAAAGAATTTTTAGTTTATCAATAAAAGTTTATACTTAAAGCAACATTCTGAAGTATGAGATACTTTTTAATTTCAATGCAAAAAGTAGTAATTCGTATCAGTCTCTTTTCCGTCAATACATAAACGCTTGCTAGGAATCTCTCTGATGTAAAGTGATGATGGTAATTTGGACACCCGTTCGAATAATTGAGATTAAAATGGCCTTGTCCAAAAACGATAAATCGATAGTACGGTTTTGGCGATGAAGAAGTAGGGACCTAATGAACCCCGACCTATTAGACAAATTAGCCTAGGACTACAAAAACCGTTAAGCTATTGAGGGGATAATAACATTATATAATTACTTTATAAAAAGTAAAACCAAATATCCTATCATTAGTGTAAACATCAACAAGATGATGATTATGTATGATTGAGAGTGTAGCCTAATTTAGTAGCAACCGAGTACGATGTACTATTGACGAAAAAGTATCAAAGTACGATTATAAAATGTAAATGTTTTTTATGTAAAATAATGAAGGCACTTTTGCAGTATGTCTTTTACTTAATATAACATTCCTAAAAGTTGTCGAGCTATTGTTTTATTGAAGCCAAAATTGGTCATGTACGGATAATTTTTCATAGAAAAATCTATTCTAATTAAAGGAGTTGGCAACACTAATATCGTACTTCTAAAATTTCAAACAATAATATTATTTTTAATGTGCAATTGGAATCTATGAAACAATGTGTCAATTGTAATTGGTAGTAACTGCTATCTTTTGTCGTCTACAATATTTAAAAATTATTTTGTACGTGTTTGACACATCCTTCGAGTTTCCCGGCTTGGTAATTTGTCATATTGAGATGATGTTAGACAGCAGTCTGTCATCATTGCGCACCCCACAGCCACATTCGCTGAAATTTAAATAAACCCTACTAGACTCAGATATGTAGAAGAAACTTCTTTTGGATTTTACCGAAATTCTGGCTAGCAGATAAACCTTAAAAAGTGTCGGCTAAGTATTATGCCGGAGCCAGGCATAGCTTCATTTGAATGATCATTTCAATGATCATGTAGTGTGGTAGGGGATTTGTGTAACTTCACAATGTTTTGTAGAACTTTGTAGTCTTCAAGGACAAAAATGTACAAACACTGTGGGCTATGCCTTGACCCGGTGTCACGGTATATCTGAATTATTGTGTAATGTGAAATTGTGATAAGAAAAATAATGTCCAACTTAGTATCTTATGAGGCCTGTTCAGAACAGGACGTGAGGTACGCTTGTATACTTTGCTTTTAGGACGCATACCTTATTGATATAACATCAAACAACAATTTTACTAAAATAGACATCCTTCCTCTTGAATCACTCTATCTATTTAAAAAAACAGCTTCAAAATCCTTTGCGTAGTTTTAAAGATTTAAGCATAGCCACCGCTTCTGCCACTCTCCCCAATCCCTCACTTTTATTCAAAATATTTAACCTCAAGCTTCTTCTACTTAGCATCATCTCGGTCTAGTACCGGGGTAAAAAAATAAATATATACAGGATTATATGACACACGGACGTCTGTTCCTAAGCTAGACAACTTAATGCCTGTGTTATAGGTAACAGACGCCTGTTATGCATAAATATTTTTTTTTAGAAATACATAAATACATGCATATAGATAATACACCCAAACTCGAGGTGGGAACCGAACGCACGACCTCCGGAGCGGAAGGCAGGGTCACTGCCCACTGCGCCAACGGGCAGTCAAACTGCAGGGTCCGCTTAAATTGAAAAGAATGGTCTTTGAAAAGTTACACAACTCAACCCCTCATTTTTTTATTCCGTGTGTAAATAAGCTTAGTAGGAGGGGAAAAGGGAATATTAGACATACCTAAAAAGTATTCCTAATATTCTTAAAAAAAAAAAAAAATTGTACCTAAGTTTTTGTACCTTTGAAGGTATCATAAATATATTGTCCCTCTACTTTCTAAAACAAATCTAAGAATAGATCGCTGTCCTCTAAACCAATCCAAAACTAGATAGTAATTAGTGCTAGAAGGGATTATAAATCTATTTCTTCTCGCTAATACAATAAATTAAGTCTAAAAACAACAAGATAATATAGCAATTATAAATTTAAGCAGGTTTTAGAAATGTCTCTGTAAATAACTAATCTACATACATCTTCTTCCTCCTAGCGTTATCCCGGTCTAGTACCAGGGTCCTCTTAGATTGCAGAGGATGTGGCTGTGGGGCCAGTTAAGATGACCGATTGCCATCTGACGTCAGTTTTTTGTTCAATGTCATAAACATAAAAATACAATCAAAAAGTTTTTCTTATATTTACCACTGCGGCAACGAGCTAGATTTGCGTACCATACGCTTATTTGAAACTACGTACAAAATTTCTATGTACATTTAGTTGCGAAATATTGCTAGCACGAATGAAATCAGAACTCGCACATATCGAATCCTCGACGTTACAACCATGTAAGTCGTGTAAAATGGAAGCACGACCCTTCATTTGACGTTTCATTTCGAACGTAAAAGTCAGTAAAACTATCGAGCATGTTCGTGCTAGGCCCTCAGACTGTCTAATATAGTTGTGGGTAATCGTAAATTGCTGATATTATGAACATTGATTTGATATATTAATTGTTTATTATATTTATTTGGAGCCTAGTTAGCTCAGAGATAGGCAAGTCAGGTCTTTACATTTTTTAGATTATTGGCGGCAATTCTTTAATTTAATAACATAAATTTCTCTAGGAATAATTAACGATTCCAAATTGGTCTAGGTTATTATAATGGTTTTACATTAAGGATATTTATTCTTAATGCTCCAAGGACAAAAATGTACAAACACTTTGAGCTATGTCTGGCGCCGGCATAATAAATGTATACGTAAAATTTATTTAGATAGATTGTCACTTATTGCATAAACTATGGTAATAAATAGGTCTTAACAGTAAAAAGTATCAAAGGTTCGCCATTTGCATTGCAACAGATTCTGGGTTAACTAATTAATACACTCAATTATTGATGTCACAATACATGATTTACAGTATTTTTACATTTATTAAAAATACTGTATTTTATGTATTGACCCTGACCATTGTCATTGATTGTATAATGCCGGAGCCAGACATAGCTTCATTTGAATGATCATTAAATAAATTATAAAATTATAGTGTAATAATAAATTAAAAAATTATAGTGTAATAAGGGTTTCAATAGGAATTAAAAACAAAAGAGTTCTTCATTAATTAAACATTTAATTCGTTAACATAAAAACTATTTACAACTTAACGCGATCAGTTCAGATTTATCTCTCCCCAACGGCGGTGGGGTTTGAACCTGGTACCTTGCGGATTTCAGTCCGTACCTTATACCGTTGAGCTATTGAGGCTCTAATTATTTCTTGATGTCAGAAAGCTGATTGACTGAATGTATGTATTGGAGGGATAACGAATGAAACTGATTGTATTGTAAAAATTTATAGTACTTGCAACATAATTTGGGTTACATATCAAAGACTAGGCATTTGTAAGGCGATGGATAGAACAAAATGTTGGGCATTTTGTCAGATCTTATACATTTTGAGGCTATTTAATTTAGTATTAAAGTTTTTATACATAAACAAACAAAAATGCTTTTCTTTTTTTTTTTTGGTGTATTATGGAGTTGGGATATATTGGCATAACATGTCAATGCTTTTTCAGCCAGATTCGTCGAAACGAGGCGGCAGTAGTAAACCTTGTCGCTATGGATTACATTGTGCTAGACCCGGCTGCAGATTTAAGCATCCAGAGAGGTAAGTTTTATTATAATAATATATATATTCATTGTATGAATATCAACAAAATTTTGGAAGGTCCGTTCGATCGATCTGAAATCCGTAAAATGCTCGGTTTATGCCCCGGCTGGGTTATTTGTTATGCTCGTTTGTACCACAAGCTTTTCTTAAGTAAATGTTTCCAGAACAATCTTATCAATATATATACACCGGCAGAATTACCGGAACATAAAAAGGCAGAATATAAAACAATTAGTTTTATTTTAAAACAAATAATAATGAAAAATGAAGCAACAGTTAATTTAACATGTTTTGACATTAATTTGCAATACCATGCTTTAAGTTTACGGGACAAAAAACCTTAAACGAAATGCATTTTTCTCAGATTTTATCAGAGAATAAGTTGAAAATTTTAGATTTTGTGACGTTTAATCTCTCTCTTTTTTGGAAAATCAATTTATGTATATGCGAAGTATAAATTATTACCTGAGAAAGATATATAATTTCCATTTCAAAGTGGTAATATTTTTAGGGATGCCTTATAACATTCGCAGCTTGCTCAGACGGAACGTAACCTTAATCAAAGTAGGGGGAAAAACATTAAACATTCATTGAATTAATTGTAAACCGTAACAATTTTTTAAATTTTGGAATGTTTCTCTGTCATTAAGAAATTTAAGAAAAACGTATTTCGCTTAGTTTTTTCTTGATTAAACTTTTTATTCATTTAATTTTGTATCATGTTCAATTACTATTTCAAAATAGCAAACTATTTTATTTTCTCCCTTTTTTTTGTTCCACTAATTCTGCCGTTGTGTATAGGATTGCTATTATAAGTGTACATATTTTATTTCTTATTATTCATCAGATAAAGGGATTGATCGAGTACTTAATTATATAATAAAATCACTGACGTACAAGATAAGTAGTAAACATTTCCACTTCCAAATCGTTAAAAAGTAACTTGGCTTAAAAATGCTTCTGTGATAAGGCAAACAAATTCGCGTCTCATAACAAAATTCTTTCAGTGTTAGATAGCCCATTTATCGAGGAAGGCTATATATCATCACGCTAAAATTGAACCTATTTTTTTTAACTAATTTCACGAGGAGCATAAGGTTAAACTGTTATAGAGATAGTGCCATATCAGATGTCTGACATATTAATTCCCACTAGCTTTACCTCGCGACTTTGTCCGCGTGATTTCAGTGGTTTTGTTAAATTTGGAGAGTTTGTAACAATTTTTCTAGAAGTATCCTATGTAACATCAGCTACCTGCCAACGAAAGTCCCGTCGAAGTCGGTCCAGTCGTTTTTAGGTTATAATGAGAAACCTATCAATTTGGGGTATGTCCCAACAAGAGCGCCACCTACCGAATCTAATTGCCCATCAAACCATCTGCGACCCCTTGAATTGTACACACAAAATTTCTTCCAAATCGGTCTAGCAGTTTAGGAGGAGTTGGATGACAAAGGCTTGTCAGTCAAGACAGTCGATTTCTATTGAATCACACTCTGAGCTATGTCCGACTACGGTATATTATTAGTCGTGAGATTGTGGGGATTCCGGGGATGACATCTTAACTCCGGAGGTTGCGGGCTAAAGTCACGGGTTCACCAGCCCCTCGGATCCCGACCACCTCTAGCGTCCGCTTAGCTATTCTAATTCAGGCAAACGGCGATTTGAATCAATCGGTCACTCGCCCGCGACGCGGACGATACATTTCCCCCTGTTTATCATTTTGACCTCTCGGTTTTGTGGAATTGTATATTCCATATTCGAATTGTAGATTTTGTACGTTCGATATTCGAATTGAATACCTTTTTTAATGGCTAACTCGTATACGGCCTACCTGATGAAAAGAATAGGTGGTTGAGTCGGTAGAGAAGTTTTGTAATACGGTCTTCCCGATTTATAGAATATAAGCAACTATTTATGATAGTCTACTATAGAAGTTTGTAATACGGCCTCCCGATGAAGAGTATATGAGTAACTTAACTATCATAGACCACTAAAGAAAGTAAAGTTTGTAACACAATGGTTCTGTAAATCTTTATTCCTTATTCGATTTTGAACGTTCGATGTTCAAATTGATGGTGAGGGGCCATTTATTGATTACGTATGAATGATTTTGGTGACTTTCGGAGAATCGAACCTAAATACTGCTTCTCGCATAATTGATTTCGAAACATTACGCCAGTAAATCGTCTGCATGATCAGATGAGTTCGATGTTTTTAAATGCCACATTGTTTTCTAAAACACATGCACTCGCCAAGATACTAATAAATGCGACAAAAGTAGGTTAAAAACAATCTCCTAGAATTGTTTACATACCGCGTTGTTTTATACGACGCGAAATAAAGTGGAATATAAATAAGGAAGGTTTCAACACGTTTTTGACGTCTGGTTATCTTTGAATTGACGGAAACTTAAATTTAAACTACATCTTTAAAAAACCACACAAAGTTAAAACATCATTTTAAATCACGAATCGGTGTATTATACGTTTTTATTTTAATGAATGAACTCACGGCATTGAATATTTACTCATATAACTGTATTAAGGAGTTGGAGACAACACGTATTTACATATTCATAATAAGAGAGAGTGTATTTTATATGCTTTCTTGTAGATAACGGACCTCTGTCAGAACGTTTTGATAAAAACAAATGTCGCTTTGTACACGCGAATTCATATCGGATGAAGAATAATTTCACGTGTCAACGATCTCTTTGCATACGTAATTCAACGCATGCGACCTCAAACCTTGTTACAAAAGGAGCGTATGAAAATCGTATACTTAGTTATGTCGGCAGCTCTAGTAACACCGAGCAGCTGATTTTTGGCAAAGCGCGCCTGCAACTAGTAACGCTAAAACTCACGTTACATGCTCCGTCCTGCTTCTACGCTACACTAACTTGTTTTGACGTAGCGTTGCAGGCCACACCCCCATTATCTATCTCGTTCTAATTATTATCTACGTCGGCCCTCGGCAAACTATTTAATCACCCCAAGCGAAAATTAACTTTATCCCGTACGTTTTAGGGTGCATTCTTCAAGCTCGGTTTAAAATAAACTGGGAGCACGGCCGCAATGACCTCTTCGTCTCTCGACCGACGTTACGCTCCTGTCGCGGTATGCTCGCCTGGTACTTTACCGCCACATATTGCAAGCGCCGACGAGTAATTGACACGTATTTGACACGCCGGCCTTCGTCGCGGCTAGTTTACGAGTTCCCGGTGGCGTTTGTTGGTTGTGTAAGTTTTTGACGCGGGTCTCTCTATTCGCAGAGGAGGAGCCGAAGTTGCCGGTGGCGGTGCGGCTGACAGGAGTGTCGGTGACGCGCAGCAACGGCGTGGTGCGGCCGACGTCGCCGGTGTCGGTGACGCCCCCCGCGCCCGCGCCCCTCGAGCCGGTCCTCGCCCTCGCCGCCGCCCCCTCCGCGCCCTCCGACTTCATACAAGAACATTCCAGGCCGCGTACTACAAATAATAGCCATGTGTAAGTCATGCTCGCCTGGTAGTTGCGAGGTTCGAAACAGCTGGGGATCGCCGAGCAAAAACACCGACGCGCATTTTTGTTCGAACTAACCAACCAACCTGCGTGCATTTCTTTGCTATTCTATCATATCTTTTATTTGACGTTGTATTGCCAAAATAAGATAAGATAATCATAAAGATGCGGACAAATTTTGATTGCCTTCTCATCTGCGTCACATTAAAGTAAAAATATATACAATTTAAACCGGTAAACCTGTAAATTGATTACAAAAAGAATTTTGTATCGTAGTTAGGTTAATATTAATTATATTAAACAAATGCAACATTTGACATATTATTTAGCAGTAAGATAAAATAGGTAACAGTGTCAAGGCGCATTTTAATATTTATTATAATTTTTGGAGGAGATTTGTTACGTCAATTTGTAGCCACCATTCGCACGAGAGCTTTTTTCCCGCGCGGTAAAAATGCGTTCAAACAGAATACATGGATTTCCAAGTTTCTGTTCACACGGTAGCCTTTTATAACGCGACGCTATTTTATCGAGCAATGTTGTATTTTCAACGCTATGTATATACATATACGGTATATTTTTTGTATCGACGCCGTTAAAAAAGCGCCAACGCTGAGATTTAACGCAACGTTTTTTTAACTCTCGTGCGAATGGGGTCTTTGTAGACGTTGTTTTTAAGTCTAAACTTTGTCAATAGACTAGAAACTCATTTGAATTCTTTCACAATATATGTATAAAAACAGCCGTTGTTCGTTTGTCTCGCTAAAACTCGAAAATGGCTAGACTGATAATAATGTTTTTGTTTCCTTCCCCTCATTTCATGGTAGGTTTAAAGAAAAGAAAGAAAGCAAAAGCCGAAGGATCATTGAAAAATACTAAAATCTACAGATTTGGTCCATACTTCCATAATTCGGAATATTTCAAATAGATGACGTTCGTACTAGACTTTTCCTGTAAAATTATTATTTCACAAAATATTCGGCCAGTGCCACGTTATATGGAAAAGAGATTTGCTCATTAGCAGGCGAGCCTAAATTCGGACAAGACGACGTCTGCCGTGTCAACAAGGATAATGCAATAGAAGTCCTAGATTAAATAAAAGGTCTAGTTTACTCCTCGGGTGTAGCGAATTGAAATAAATAATTTCTAAAGCATATTTGCTCTCTACGAGATTTTACATACAAGATGAGACCTACATACATAAATTGTTCATTTGATATTAAACGCTACGACGTGTGTATATAAGATCTAGAATCGTCTCACAGGCGGAGACAATTAAATGTAAGGAGGTCAATACTGTAATTTTGTCCTTGTCAACAATATTTTCTATGCATCTGGCTAATCAATGTTGCATCCCGAAGATATTGCTTTCAGATGCCGGCGTTATTTGGCAGAAATCCACAATTTTTTTTTTGACTATTTTTTTTGAGTTGACTAGCTCGTTAGCGCAGTTGACAGTGGCTCCGTCTTCATCTCCGCGGGTTGTGGCTTCGATTCCCGCCTCGAGTCGTGAGCGTATTATCTACATGCATATATTTATAAAAGTATATATTTACACGACCTCCGGAGAGGAAGGCATATCCCCTTTTTACTGCCCCAACGAGCCGATCGAACGGTATATGATGTTATGTTATGTATTAACTGTATTAATTTCAAAGTAAAATACTTCACTTCGAAATTAATAGAACTCCCAAAAGTCCATTTAGAGAACGTATAAAGAAGTCAGATGGCGAGAATTAGACTTACGACATCGCAATCAGATTTACGCAGGAGTCGTAATTATTGTTATTTTTAAAAAAAAGACCATTAGGAACACTTTTTAGGTATGTCTAACATTCACTTTTCCCCTCCTACTAAGCTTGTATTAGGAGTGGGTGTGACAATACCCCAAAGCCAAGCATGCAAGGGAGAGCGCGAAACAAGCGATAGTGAACCCCAATCGGTCTTAACGTTCGGCATTATCACGTGAAATTATCGTCCGTAAACCGACTTTACGGACTATCAAGTTTTTTTATTTTATTTTCACTCATTAATAACCAACAAGCAGCTCAATAAGAAATACACAACAAGAACAACAATACAAACAGAATCAAATAGCAGTTTTTTTACAAGTGTAAAAAAAAGAATGTAAAACTTTGTCAACATCATAATAAATATTCACATTTATAGAATAAGACATGAGAAAAAGTTGACTCATCGCGTTAGGTCTGCGTCTTCCGAAATATCGCTTAAGCGTTCAAGATCTAGGCAGCTTGGTATTCGCGGTTGATATACCTTAGATATCTTAACTTGCCACTTTTAAACAAGGGCATCTTAATTTTATATGCAGGTATCTGTAGTGCAGAAATATGATTTTCGTTTAGCTACTTGTGTGTAGTTTAGCTGCATTTTCTTAGGCTTGGTAACTTAACTTTTTCTGTACCTTTTCTTTTGACTGGCCCGCTGGCGCAGTGGGCAGCGAACCTGCCATCTGCTCCGGGGGCCGTAGGTTCGATTCCCACCTAGAGTCTGGGTGTATTATACATATGTATGTATTTATATATTTCTAGAAAAAATATTTGTGTATAACAGGCGGTTGTTACCTATAACACAGGCATTAAGTTGTCTATCTTAGGAACAGACGTGCGTGTGTCATATAGTCCTGTATATATTTACAAGGTTTTATAAAGCGAATTTGCTTTTTACCGTTGATTCAATAACTACAGATACCGATTAATGTATATCATACAGAATATCCCTTGTTAAGCATTTATCGATTAATTACGAAAGGTTCTTAATTAATTAATATCGCTTAGTAAGAATAGTGCCAAAAGTTTAGCGATTGTCAGCCTGAAAACTTAACACTGATTACATCGATTTGTCCCTGTTTAATGTTGACGCAAGGAAATTTGCATGAATGAAGCCATTTGAAGAATTTTTTTACACCCTTTCTGCGACCTCGTATATTAAGGTCATACCTTTTTCAAAACAAGGACCGAAGGACTATTTATCTATTTAGTGTACACACTCATTATAAGATGAACCAATACTAATGTCTACAGACATTTTTAAATAATGTTAATAAAATCGTCATTACGTAGTATAAAATGAAGCTTCCAGCGTTGTACGCGCAGATCTTTCAAACTACGCAACGGATTTTAATGCGGTTTTCACCAATAAACAGAGAGATACAAGGAAAAGGTTTATATCTTAAAAAAATTATGTCATAGAAGATTCAAACCGAGAAATTGAATGATTTGTAACGAGATGTCGTAAAAAACGTATTTTTGTGCGCTTCGGTCACGTGCGCTGGATAAACCTTACGAGATGGGACAAAATAATGTACTACGGAATTGTACATCTTAAAAAGATCTATAGTAAAATCCGCGATAAACAAAAGCGCACTTCTATTATTCAGAACAATGAATTTATAAGGGATCAACAATGGCACGAGACACCAATAATAGGCCGATAAAGAAGCGTCGGGTTATAAAGGCGCTGCCGTGTGAACAGACTCAGACATACACAGGAGAGCTTTTTTAACGCCCGATAAAAAAGCGTTCAAATATAACATATGAGCTCCCAAGTTTATGTCCAGAAGACAGTGTTTTTATAACGCGACGCTTTTTATCGAACAATGTTCCATTTTCAACGGTATATTTTTGTGACGCCGCTAAAATAACGCCAACGTCGAGTTTTAATGCAACGCTTTTTTAACTCACGTGCGAATGCGGGCTTAGGCATACATTTTATTAATAATAATAATAATAAAACTCTTTATTCCATTAAGTAACCTTAAACTTAATTATAAGGGATAGTTTTTGTTTCTAAACGACTGTCTAAACTAGGCAATGGTTATCTAATTAAGAATACCTACCCAAAGGACACGTATAGTGTCACGATAGCAGGTTTTTGGCCTTACGACTAATATCACAAAGTGACATTATTCGGGTCTCACTGGTTACGTGCCTTCCGAAACATGGAGGATATCGGATATCAATTATAAACCAGAGCTATAATATACATATACAAATAGGCTAGCGGACCCGTCAGACATTGTCCTGCTCCAACGTTGGGTTACCTACTGTTGACTACATCGTACGTACGTACGTACATATATTTTTTTAAACTGACTCCACGTTCCAATTTCCGTCCCGGTTTGCGTTAATACGGTGGTTAAGTATTCTTAAATTTTTCTAATTTTCTGCGCAACTTTCTTAATTTTTACTTACATAAGTACCTTCTTCTAACGCAACATAACAAACGCAACAGAAAAGCGTTAGCGAAATCGGTCCGGCCGTACACGGGGGGAAATTGGAATTCATTTAAATACATAAATAAATAAATATATACAGGACTATATGACACACGGACCTCAACGGAATCACGAACATTTGTTCAGTAAATATTTTTATTTAGTTGCTCCTAATACTACAACTAGGCAAATAGGGGGCAAGCGTTACTTTTAGAAAAATAATTAGGGTTCCGCACAGAAATGAAAACCCTCAATATTCACCAAAATCACTAATCCCGCGGACAAAATCGCAAAGTGCAGCTAGTAGAAAATATATAGTGAGAAAAATAGGAAAGGTTTTACGCTGAGATTTACCACAATGATATTAAGGAATTTTCTTTCAAAAGCACTGAAACAGTTCTGATGACGGACTGTGAAAAGTTATATTGTTCATTACAAATATGTGTATTAATATTAATGAGATATCGCAGGCTGGTCGAGTTTTGCCCACAAACCTTTCTGCGTACAACGACATATAGATAGATAGATAGATAGATAGATAGATAAGCACTTTATTGCACACACATTTAAGTAAAAAACAATTATAGACATATACAGCTTAAACAATATGGTAGTTTCACCTAAGTCACTACTGACGCCCATGGACAACTGCAACACCAGAGGGCTCGCAGATACGTTGCCGGCCTTTGAGAGATGAGTATGCTATTTTCTTGAAGGTCCCTAAGTCGTATCCGTTCGGAAATACCGAAGCTGGCAACTGATTTCACGGAGAAATTGTGTTAACGTTTCGTTAATTAATGAGTACCGAAATGTTTGTTTTTTTATCAATCTTAACGTCTTTACAGTAAATCTGAACATCTTCAAGTGTAAAATAGAATGAACGTTTTTCTAGTAGGGTACGTTATCTGTCTCTTCGTTTTCTTCGACGAGTGCTTCCATATTCACCATTGTATTCCTGGCGCTCGTGTTTTGTTCATGACAACGCGGCGTGCTAAGCTATTTTTGTTTTGTGATCTCTTAATAGCAGTACCCCGACTTCTTTTGAGATTTTTGTGACCACTGATGATTTTTTTTTCTTTGTTAAATCGTTCCAAATTGACTTAAACTCTTTTTTTTCTCTCTCCTTAGGTATCACTTGAAAGCAATAGAAGCTCTTTCCGAAGATCTCCATGAAAATGGGTCCGCTCTCATGGCAAACCTGGACCTGGTACTCAAGTGGCTCACTCTAAGATTTTTTGACACCAACCCCTCGGTCATCCTCAAGGGATTGGAATATTTGGCTGTAGTGTTCCAGTACCCCCACCGCCGTTGGGGTATTGTCGCGCCCACTCCTAATATAAACTCTTAATTTAATCTTAGTAGGAGGGAAAAAAGGGGATATTAGACATACCTAAAAAGTATTCCTAATATTCTTTTTTTTTAAACAAAAGATGTTATATATGTATCGTCTACGCAAAAGCTAACTTTTATGACGAATGTACAGGAAATGAAATAAGTGTGACTTCTTGTTGCTTTGATTATTTCTATTGCGGACAGATGATACAAGAAGAGTGGCATAGCGACGTCTTTGACCGCGGACGTCGACGGCACAACTAATTGGGTGATTAGGTAATAGGTGAAAGCGTTGAAGTTTGTTTCAACTTCAACTAGCATTCTTATATATTAGAACATATAAAAATAAATATATAGATTCCAAAACGACATAATCGACTGCTGAATTTTGTAGACTATATTCAAATTAGTTCAGAGACGAGTTTGCAACGTTGGGCTTTAAGTTTCGTAACACCTGATCAACAGAATATGCGGCTCTCTCTAACTACCAACTCTCATGGCCATCTTTACCACCAGGAGGCTCGTAGATGTGTTTCCGGCCTATAAAGAGGGGTTTAGATCAACGGCCACTCTTACAAACCGAACGAAACTCGACAACAGTACCGCTTGACTCACCGCTCTAATAAAATCATGTCAAAAATATGACATGATTTTATTAGAGTGGTAGTAGTAGTTTAGTAAAACTGTAACAATTAATACTAATTTTGTCATTAATACTAGCAAAAACGGACAACAGATAGCCAACTCGGAATATTACTCAAAGTTTCGTTTCCGTTCCAATTCCTTCAATACACACGAAGCGCTAAGTCTCTTTTTTAGTTCTTAACTCATGTGACAAAGTTACGTAATATATATATATATATATATATTAATAAATTCTTAAATATTAGATTACATTATAACTTTCCATCAGGTATAATCTTGGTCGATCACTAATCTATCTATGTATAGTCGACCAAGAAATTGTTTTGCCACGCTAAGGTCGAATGTCGTTTGCACCTCAATTTATTAAAAGGCTCATTTTTGCTTGTTATGCTTTACGTTAAATTCTAACAATAAATAACCCTTAGCAAAATTTTCTTTAAGTAGGAGCTGTCTTCCAAAATGGTAAAGCACTTTCTTACTCGACTATACCTACATATAAATAAATTTGATAGGTCTATATGTAACGACAAAAATATTTTTTTTACTAATTGCATATGACCATATAACGGATACATATACCAAATACACAAGTTTACATTATTGTCTGTCTGATGTCCATGGGCGACGGTAGGCACTTCGGTGCCTTCTGCCTGCTCGTCTGCCCCCTTGTAACATAAAAAAAAAAAATTAGTCATTTACACAAACCAATCTTTGCAGTGTGAAAATTTTCAATTAAGATTCGCAGTCATTTATTACGAAGGTGACGTAAGCGAATTCAATTTTCTTTTTTTATGTGGATTGTCGCCTTTTTGTCACGATATTGGCATTGCATCTCCATTCGTCCCTCCATTTATCTATCGTTTCTTAATCCGTCCGTCCATCCAACCATTCGTCCATACATACATCCAAAGGAAGGAAACATGCCTCTGTAAAAAAATATTCTAAATTTATAGAAATTCTTAAACTGTATGATTTAGTATGAAATCGTAAAAAATTGATGTTGAAAAAGTAGGATAGTAGGTATTCTAGTATAATAAGAATGAGATAATTTTCCAATTATCTTCAATTTTCAATAAAGAAAATAATTTCGAAAATCAATGTACGTATAATTTTTAATCGTGTCACCGTGTGCAATATGTTATATACGTATAATAAATTTTCTATTAATTGTACCATATAGTTTCTTTAAGTTTGTTTTACGCTATTTGCGCTCAAAATAAAGCTACTAAAATCTTCTTCTTCTTTGCGTTATCCCGGTCTAGTACCACAGTCCGTTTAGATTGCAGAGGATGTGGCTGTGGGGCGAATTTAGATGACCGATTGCCATCTGACGTCATCCTCGGAACTCCCACGATCTCTGCAACCTCACGACTAATTCACTCAGTGACATCCCACTGTTTTACGTGCCTTCCAAAACACGGAGGAGGTCGGATATGAAATATAAACCATTGTTAGAATGGGTCACCCAGTCGCAGCAAGAACTACTTAATGACCTCCTCTAAACTAAAAGAAGCTACTAAAGTACCATCTTCTTTTAAATTCAGTCGATCTAAATAACACATAGTTTCAATTCCGCATAAAATTTTCAAGCTTGTTCAGAATGAATAGTAATTAACAATAATATATCTGCGGTTCAACGTCGAGGGCACTACATTTTAACAAGCTCTGGTTTAAGAGGCACTGAGAGCAACATCGTAACTGGAAGTTGTACGCGAATTACCTCTTACCAATTTCAGATGTAAAATATGCAATGTTTTACAATTGTTCGGCATGGGATTATAGAGCTTTTTGTTAATTTTGTACAGAAATTTTTCGCTGGGGTTTCATGTCACTTTTTGCTGCGTATTTGATGTATACTTGAGAATCGTGTTATTATTTAATGTAATCTCATACTGAGGAATGTGCAATATCCCCATAAACTTATTTCAGTTTCTGGATATAAAGGTGTATAAATTAATATTAAAAAACAATAAATAAAAAAAAAGTGAACTAGAAGATGTATTATTTTATACAGTCAAGAAAATTTGAAATCATATCCTATTACTAACTTATGATCTACCAGAGTATTCTGATCTCAAATCGAGAAAAATAGGGAAATCGTAATTTAAATTCAAATATTTTTATTGCCCGATAAAGACATAAAATTTAACAGAAACTAATACACTTACAAAATAGTCTGTGTGAGACGTGCAGCGGAAACTTTATAGGGGATGAGCCGGAAAAAGCTGGCTTTACGCAATGTGTCTCAAACGGAACGTAAATCTGAAAGGTTAATCCTATACAAGCGCGGCATTAGAATCTGTACATCAAAAGTTCCTTAATTTACCTTTAAATTTTAATGGGCCTACGATATAACAAAATCCAAAGATTAGAAACGAGATACAATCATTATAAGTCTTTACTCTATAGATAGACTCTCCGAACAATTTCAGCGAGCTATTAGAGCTAGAGTTTCGGTTGACAAGCAACCGTCACTCTCCGTCATTAATTATGAATCCCACTGATGAAATTTAAGATACTACTCATCTTGCTTCTAGATATTATATATATAAATAGACACTCTGTTTTTCAATCAACATTCTTTTTGTTTAGTAGCCTTTATTGAGCCATAAAATAATAAATAAATATATACACCACTATATGAGACACGGACGTCTGTCCCTAGGTTAGACAACTTAACTGTGTTACCTATAACACAGTCAGTGTTATAGGTAACAGAAAGTTTTTTTGTAGAAATATATAAATACATTAATATAGATCATAGACCCAGACCCGAGGCGGGAATCGAACCCACGACTCCCGAAGCGAAAAGCAATGTCACTGCCCACTGCGCCAATGGGCCAGTCAAGAGCCGTATAGAAAGAGATATTAAAACATGTAGGGGTAGATCTGGATAGAGGCGAGTGGTCTGGGAGGGGGGATGTCTTTACCCAGCAGCGGGACATTACAGGCGACAGTATTAGCGAAACCGGCAGACATTGTCCCGGCTGATAGCAACCAAAGAATGAAAGGAACAGTTTTGGACATCCATCGCAAATTTATTACCGCATTTAACCTGCATCACACCGCAGTCAAATAATTATTTATTATACGCTTAGTTTTGTATTCATGTTGTTAAGAAGGATTATCAGCTAAAGGATAGACTAAGCAACGTGCGAGTAACTCTACTAGTATATGCAGAATTATACATACGAATAACTCTTCCATCAACCTAGCTTTATCCCGTTCTAGAGTGTCCACTTAAATTGCAGAGTATGTGGCTGTGGGGCAAGACAAGATGACTTAATGCATTCTGATGCCGTCTGACGTCATCTCCGGATCCCCCACAATCTCTACAATTTCACGACATTAATCAAAACCCACTTTTTCACACCCAAGTGTCACACCCAAGGCACTTAGCCTTGCGAAACACGGAGGAGATCGTATATTTGAAAACCAGTGCTAGAATAGATTATCCACTCCGCCGCGATAAGAACTGCCTAGGAATCGGCTCAAATGCCGACCAGTATTAACCAGTATTTACCAGTATTAAACAACCTCCCTCTATGCATACAAATAATAATTATAATAAATAGGAGGGATGCAGAGATTCAATGATTTAACTTGATTAAAGACTAGTATTGTTCATTTCACGCTCACCTCCGCAGTCGCACTCCGCAGACGAGTGCACTACATTTTAACGAGTTCTGCTCCGAGACTCTCTAAGAGCAATCATTATTACCGGCCATTATAAGAGAATTCTCAGCAATAAGTTTTAATTGTTCTTTCCGCTGAACGCTGTACTTATGCTATTAATTTGGTGCATTTCGCGATTATTCTTATTAATTAAAACCGCTCCTCAAATGAAGTACAGTAAGGAATATTTGAAATGTGTAATAGTTTTTAATGAAGTTTGAAACGTGGCGATCCATCACGAGAGCAACAATGGACACTTTACTAAGAAACAAAGTTCGTTTGAAGTTAGTGATACCTTAGCATAGGATCAAGATTGAAGCAAAATGAAGATTATACCAATACTCATGTAGGAAAATTCCTAGGAAGAACTCTGTAACCTATTTCTTTAGAAGTATATTGAGAACAAGCTGTTTGGTCTGTAATTGTCAGACCTTCTTAATGCCGCTATCGAATAATCCTTTCGTAGCGAGTGTCTGTTAGCTATAAACTACCTTCTCCGCCATCTTTGTACTTCCCGATGTGGGAAAGGTAAGTATGCAGTTAGATTTATTTGAAGGTTAGCTCTCTACATACACTCATAAATATTGATGAGAATGTCGTGGCCTAATCAGTGGTCGGCATTTGAGTCGATCTCTAGGTTATGTTGCTCTTTCTGCGATCGGGTGATAGATGGGTGACCCATTCTAGCACTGGTTTATATTTGATATCCGATTTCTCCCGTGTTTCGGAAGGCACGTAAAACAGTGGTACCCGATTTAATATCACTTTGTGATATTAATCGTAAGGTTGTAGAGATCGTGGGGGTTCCGAGGATGACGTCAGATGGCAATCGTATGGAACTGAACCTGGCCTTTTACAGGAAACCTATTCAATTTTATTTTTTCCCCATCAATAGAAACAGTACTGCCGACATTCCTACGTTATTTTTAGTATGCACGTATGCAAAAATGACTGCGTTTTTTTAAAAATAGAGAATACATGTTTGCTTGACCACAATCCAAACAGCTTCTTATGCTAACGTGCAAATCTGAGAGTTCGATGATAAGGAATATGGAATTAAACCCTTTCCAAAGATAACAGTAATAAACATTAAGAAAATAATATATAATAATTTAAAGTTCGTTGTTATTAAGAAATTACATATATTTTTCATATTGAGACGAATTTCTTAGCAGTCCATGGATTCACCGTGCGGGCGCCGGATCCATAGTGTTGCAGAGGAAGGAACCATAGCAGTGCTCCGAAATTGTGACCCAGGTGTAGGTTTAATAAGTTTAATTATATTTAATGTAAAGGTTATATCCATATTATCCTCATGGAACTAATCTATGAAGATAAGAAAAGGTCGGTGTTTTATTGCCCCGTCAATATAACTCAGTCAAGGCACCGATCCCCAACAGTAACAGTCACTTTTAATATGTTATTGTATACAATAATGTAATCGTCATTATTGAATATACAGTTGTATACACAAATGTGTTACATAATGGAGATTTTATTAAAATTTAAGTGTTTGTAACGCTCTACTGTGAAGTTGGGAATTTGGGGTTACAACAATTTACGTGGGAGATATCTATATATGTACTTATATACTTCTACGAGAACACAAATATTTGTGTATAGCAGGCGTCTGTTACCTATTACAGGCATTAAGTGGTCTACCTTAGGAACAGACGTCCGTGTGTCATAAAGTCCTGTATATATCTATTTATTTATTTTAAACAGCTTAATTTATATACCATTTGTAGATAATCCGTCAAGTCAATGCTCGTCTTGACTCTAAACCTTGGCAGCACCACCTTAACCAATTCATTTCGCAGGGAGGGGGTTATCAAGGGCAGACAATGATGACGATGAAAGCTTGTTAGGGTTCCGTACCGCCAAAGGAACAAAATGAAGGGTTCATTTTGTTCCTTTATAGACCCCCTTCGTAGTCCGTCAATCTGTCTGTCAAGACTGTTTTTGCTCATGAACGCGTAGACCTATACAGTTGACATTAACACCAAATACTACAGTACCCAGTTTTTTAATACGATAAATGGTATACGAACACAAGCTTCACCATAAGTGACAAACAAAACTTACTTTTTAGAGAAAATATCTAAGAAATGGCTATTTGTTACAGTCATCACTTTATGATCTTAGTTTGTATTCTACTTAAACTCTTATTTATTTACCATTTGATTTTTTTTGTCTCCCTCTGTGGTAAGAAATGTAAAGATTATAAAATTAGGCGTAAACGATTTTTAAAATGAAAATTTCATTTAATTTTTTTATTTAATTTGAACGCACTTGTGACGAATAGATAACGACGAAACAGTGACTAATTTGTTTTTTTTTTTCTTTTTATTCAAATTTCTAACACTGTCTTAACAGGTTATATCTAATTTGAAAGTGTGTACTCAAAATTAAATTTAATAAAATTATACAACAAAAAACAAATCTTACATAAGCATTCCAATTATAAAAACCACTGCAGTTTACTCCTTACGCAACGTATTACGTTAAAAATTAAAAATTTAAATAACAATAAATATTTATTAAAAATAAATAAATAATAAAAAAAAGTTTAATAATTACTCCCCATAAATTTTCATATCGTGGCCCTAAATATGAAAATTGATATTTAAGGAGTAAACACTAATAATAGCTCAAGGGGTAGCAGGCTTCATTGAAACCCATATTTATTTGTACAATCCCTTTTGTACAAATAACTAAAATTGGCTATTCTCGCACGCACTCGTAGCACAAATTTTATACTTTGCTGGAATAAATATTAGGCATAGCTAAAAAAAGATTCATGTTCTGTTTAACTTTTAAGGTTTTTACAATTTTTACGTATGAACCGAACATTGAAAATCCTATATAGAATCTGATCATATATTTGGAACATTATTTTACCCTGAATAAAAAAATAAAAAGAGAAGTGAAACAGAAAAAAATTAAAAGCTAATGATTACAAAATAAAATGTTTTGAAGTTTACAAACTGTACATAATTGTTACAGCATCACATCATTCTTATCTATAATTAAATAAATTGTAGCACATGTAAATGGGCAATTCGGAAACTGTAGATTTGTAATACACAAAATTGCGGTGACTTTGGTCAAATTAAAAGAAATATTAAGAAAAGTATGAATCTTTAATTAACGTGGTAAAATTTTATGTGATGGTACGGAACCGTCGGTGCGCGAGTCAGACCCGCACTTGCCCGGTTTATTTTTTTTAATTTACTTATATATATCACAAACCTTGACAGAATGTCATGGCGCACAAAGATTAGGAGAGCCGACCCCTTCATTACTTAGCTAAGAGAAAAGTAACCGCCTTATTCCTTACAAAATAAGCTATCTATCTGTGAGAGTCTCATCCAAATTGGTCCAGCCGTTTCGGAGGTTACCTGCAACTAACAGACAGACCGACAGACAGACATAAGGAAAAATATTTTTACTTGTTGTTTAATGTAATCAATTTTATTTATATGTATAAATTAATTAGTATTAAATGTTAATAATAATTAAAATGATGTACTATTATTATGGTACGTATAAACTACGTAACTACGTACGCTGGATTTAAATTCTTATCTCATTTGAATTTGGACATTCTCCAATTTCTCCAAGGAGCATTCGGCTATGGGTAGTCCATATATATAGATTGAATTGAAAGTCCATCCTCTCCTTATAAATTGTAACTATGTGTAAATCTATTTCTATCTGACTTTCACCACAGGCCATCTCGTTCAAAGTTGAATTTTTACCTCGATGTCCTAAAGTACATCTTTCTATCATGTGTATTTTTAATTATTATTTCCTAATATCAATTGTAAATTTAAACCATTGAAGAAGCCATCGGGTGTACTACTGCCCATCTTTT
Source organism: Charaxes varanes (assembly GCA_024363005.1). NCBI lineage: Eukaryota > Metazoa > Arthropoda > Insecta > Lepidoptera > Nymphalidae > Charaxes > Charaxes varanes. The sequence goes on from JANCMC010021608.1 coordinate 7,397,592, forward strand.
GTTCTATAAAAACGTCTGGTTGAACGATTTATCTTTGTCTATATAGCACTACTTATAAATATAAAATGTTTTATTATAACACCCTTTCGAAAAACTTGAATTGCCATTGGATATTAGCTGGGACAAAATATTTTTTTGTTCCCATGGAATTTTCTTGTGCTTCTTTCCGATTGGAGCGCGTTTACTTCCGCGTGTTCTTCTTACAGATTAGGTAGCTAACGTGAAGGTTGAATGTAAAAATTATCTATGGTCTAAGTCAATCTGAACCTATGAGTTTAGGCAATATTATCACAGGCTAGGTATGCCTAGTCTGTAAATATATTGTAAACGATCAAACTGTCCAAAATAATACTATCTTTGTCCCTCATAACACTATAAATATTTCTTTCAGGAATTGGCAAAATGTAAGGATTAGGCCTATTCACGCTGACTTTTACAAGGGTAGCTCCCTTAACGAGGGACGGGGCAAAGAGTAGTTAAATATTATAATACGTAATTTAATGCCTATACTTTTCTGCCTATACTTATTACTATATTGGCGTGGCTTTTGGTCTCTAAACTAAAAATTTTCCACGTTAAACCAAAAAAATTGTAGGGACACCTTCCGTAGGTAGCTTTCGATGAGGAGTATAACGTGTTTGCGTAGCGATAACATCTTGCAAAGCGTGATTGACTTGATCACGTGACTTAAGTTGGTTGTTTATAATTATAAGGTTTAATTTGTGGCAGCAGTTCTCATGAATACTTTGCGGTTTTTATTTTAATTTGGTTGTTTTTGTTGATATTTTTATATGTTATGTCCTGTAATGCCTATATTAAGGCATAATTGACACCTTTTTCTTTAATTAGATACATCGTGTGGGTGTGGAGAAAGGAACAGTGCCTGGGACTTGTGAACCCCTCGCGGTGCAATCTGAAGACATTAATTGTATAGTATCTATGGGGTCGTCCATTAATCACGTGATGTCTTTAAGCAGACTTCAAAAAAGGATATTTACTTTTTTTGCACGTATGTTATGCGATTATTCCGACATTTATGAACCCATTTTGATGATTTTTTTGTTTGGTAGACCGTAACTTCATAGGTTCCATATAAATTTTATCAAAATCGGTCGCGATTTTTGAGAAACCAATGAAATTCTAATAATTTATGTACATTATATAAACATCGATGAATGTATTCACTTACTTCAAAACTTTAGCAGCGCAAATAAGACAGTGCATTTAGTTGGCCTACCCATATAGACAAAATACCTCTACTTACCTTTAAAAATTTAAGAATAAATTATTAAAAAAAAAATGACAACAACCGTCTCCAAAAATACCTAGTTTTACACCAAACACCTTACCCAAAACCACAAATATTTTTTGGTACATAGAATATTGAAATTTTGATGATGCCTATAGCCTTCCTTGATAAATAGGCTACTTAACACCCTAATATTTTTAAAATCGGACCAGTAGTTCCTAAGATTAGCGCGTTCAAGCAAACTAACATACTCTTCGGCTTTATTTATAAGGATAGATATAGAGGAGGGTGTGCAAATGCTAATATTTTTTTTATAAAATATGCATTACAAATAGATTAAACTAATAAAATAGAACGATACGCACACAAGTGCCAAATGATTTACTCACAGATGTATACATTTTACTATGTGATGGTGTCTAACCAAAGCCATGACAACCGTATGTACATTTATTATTAAATTTAACAATGTCGTTGTTTAAAGAATTAAAATTTTGTATATACTTTTAAATAAAGCCAAAGATTTGTGGTCGAATTGCGACTTTCTTATATATTCTTAGAGCCAGACATAGTTCAAAGTGTTTGTACATTTTTGTCCTTGAAGTCTTCAAACTTCTACAAAAGTCCTCGGCCACAATATGAAATTGCATTAAAAACTCATTTGCTAAACGGCTGATGACTTAAAATAGAAGAATACTTTTAGCGTCTTCTATATTTTGTTCCACGAAAGAATTTCCAAAAATCACAACTACATCCGGAGTAAATACATTTAAAACCATCTCTAGAAAAGCATTACGGGATGAAATTTTTGGCGTGTATCCAAAGTTACTCTAATTAATTATATCACTGGGACAATTCCAGGATTCTTATTAGTCTTAGTGTTTTTATTTAACTGTCTTAACACCACGCAGACAGATGCGGTAACATCCTTCTTTTTGCGTCGGGCATTAAAAAAGCCTGCAGAGAAACATGTAACATAATTTATATTTTAACACAACACAAAGCCGGACCTAATAACTAAGTTTAAAAAATATTCATATATGTTGAAAAAAAAAGGTTTATACTTAAAAGTTCTCGCAAAACAGCAAAGCAGCAATTTTGAAAACCACCCATGTTTCAAAGACACTTAAAAACTAAATCTTGACTTTTACTTTTTAACTTTTACTATATTTAGCCGCTTTGAAAACGTTCTTCAATGTTTCAAAAATCATAAAAGTCAGACTACTTTGAATTTAAAAAAAAAAGTTCCACTTTGCCTGTAATCTTCGAATTAGGTTAAAACAAAACGGAATAGAAAGACATTTTAAGCGCACGTATGTACCGTCAATTTTGTGCTTTCATTTTTCGTTTTTTACTCTGTTGTATTACAATACAAACAACATGGGGAATTCCGATAGTTGAGGTGCACAAAAAATGTGCAAAAAACGAGGTCAACGGCCCTAGTTCACTCGTTTAATAGCGATTTGGACTTGCCTATAACTATACATTAATCTACGAAACATTCTTAATGACCACAGTGGTAAACCCGTATTGACGCGCGTCGAGAGCTCCGCTCCGCAAAAACAACGATTTCCCAAAGATAAGTGTGTATTAATAATTCCAAAAAGAATAAGATGTATTGAACAATTTCCGAGACTTTTGCAATACTGGCACACTTACACGCACACACACATATGTGTGTGTGTATGTGTGTGTGTAAGCATATATGTATATATACTGGCTGTGCCGCGCCACTTCATCCGCGTGGTCATCATGGTGGTTTAAAAAATAGTTTACTATGTATGCAGAAAATGTTCATAAGGATCAATCAAGCCATTGCGGGTGACTTTGACAACAAACACAGTGACACGGGAATTTTATATACATATGTGTGTGTCTGTGTGTGTGAGAGAGAGAGAAAGAGTATGTGTGTGTGTGTGTGTAGTTGATGATAACATCGCTAAAGTTGTGTGCAAAAAAAGAATTAAAGCTTTCACATTCGAACAAAATAATGAAATTTCATGAACACAAAGTTGCAGAAGTTAAGTTACTTATTAATATAAGAGATTACTGAGGACTTAAACGTACTTGTTCCTGTCTTAAAAAGGATATATACCTTTAATAGAGTTCAACGGGCGCTGTCACCCTTATAACCAATTTGTTCAATAAACAACTTTGCAGTAAGCTAAAGTTACTTCTGGCTACAAAATATTATATTGTATTTATATCCTGATATTTGTAAATATAACCGTAGACAGTCACAAAAGACATAATTTAAAGCAATTAAAAATACAAGTAAATATGTTTAAGTAAAATTGAACTAAATTGATTTATATGTAATTTTTAATCTTGTTTATAAGTTGTTACATCTGGACCAAATTGAAATGGTGATAGAAATGTAGTGCTTCCCGTGTGGTTCATAGGAAATACCATCTTTCCAATGAAAGAGGATCATGAAAATCGGTTCACCCAGTCGAAAAATCTGAAGTAACAAACTAAAAACACAGTTGAATTGAGGACTTTCCTGGTTTTGAAGAATGTTGAAAACTGCATTAAAGCTTTACGATATCACAAAGAAATTCGATCAAAAAAAAAGAAAAGAATAATGGCAATTATTCCAAGACAGATATATCACATGTCTTATATCAAAAAAAAAAAAAAAATAGGAAAATAAATCCCACCAAAAACATTTTCATATAAAGTATTGCTAAGAGCGCTCTTACTGTCCAAAAGTCATCAGACTTCATGTATTAGCAAGCATCAGCGCTACACGCCATCACTTTACAAGTCCTAATTTTACAAACTCTACACTTTTTTCATAGTATTATTTGGCTTAGTCGTTTCGCGGCTTTTCTTGGCGGATCACTTATGTGATCCCAGATTCAAAACAGGTCAAAATCTGTCACCGAGTATGCAAAATTATACATTAAGATTCTTCAACGATCGCTCCACAAGCCTAAAAGCCTTAATTATAAAAGTGGGTGCCTCAATACTTAGGTAATAAATAAACTTTTGACCTCCAAACTAAGTAATTACGGAAGCGGTCTAGGTACAGCATATATGTATATGTAAAAAACACAAATTTATATTCTAGACCGGTTTCTGTTACTATACGATACTATACAATAGGGCCTCTTTAGTCATTGCGTATATTACTCAAATTAATGAGTATAAAATGGCCAAGAGCGAGTCAAGACACGTATAGAGGGGCTCCGTATCTGATACGCTTAAAAGTTGTTGTTGTCCGATGTAACTCATGATTATCCTATTGAATTTTTAGCATGGAATCAACACGGAAAACTTCAATTTTTCAACATCTTGTACTTTGGAATTTTTAGAGGGGAGAAGACCACCTTACGGGTGGATAGACAGCCGGACAGGCATAGGGAATTATAAGGGTTCTTTGTAGGCCTAAGGAACCCTGAGAGACATCGTAACTCGTGATGGCATAATAAAATCTTTAATATACTCTAACCGTTCTGTGAATCATATATTGATACGTCCTTAATGTCGGGTGATCGGAAAAGGCAATTGGTTTATCAAATTTTTATTTATGCGCTAATTATCTAGTATAATGCAGCGCTCAAGGGCAATGTATGCGTCCGGGCGTTAGGCTGCTTGCAAACCTAACGTTTACTCACACTGTCATTATTTACATCTGATTAATATGTCGATTGCGGTCGGAAAAATATCAATGATTTTTCCTTGAAATTTGATTGCAATTTTTATTCGTATTATGCAAAAGTATGTGTTAATGTATGTACAAATACACTATTCGTTTGTAAAAGACGCGACTTCTATAAGTATATCACATGGAAGGTGTACCTTCCATAGCCCTAGAGGAAGATCATCAGTCTGCCAGTGACTAAAGATGCTCACAGGCGCATGTCTTACCAGAAGACTGAGTCGGGGCCTTATTGCCGCCAAGGCGTACATATGCACAAATAGTTTGTCAGACTAAAATGTAAATTTTTTGGTGGCAAATAAATCGTATTCTGTTCTATTCTGTTCTGTTCTATTCTGTTCTATTCTATTATATTATGTGGAGTGTTCTTCTCTTAAACTACATTGTATTATTATATTGTCCTCACATAATATCCTCGCGGGTAAAAAACATTAGCCTTCTTTTAAACCACACACCCAATAGTAATTGATATCTAGAACACATAATTTATTTAAATATACACAGCTTGTAAAAGAATGCAAATTGATGTTCCCTAAAAAAAAACATACAAAATTTACGTAGTATATGACAGATATATGGAAGGCCTCGTTTACATAATTCCGCTGTTGCTACCATTTGGCGCTACCTTAAATATTACGGTGGAAATGTTGAAATAAAAGTGTATTTACATTGCCGAAATATTTTTATTCATTCTCTATCTAGAGACTATGTCGAACGACAAAAATATATAAAGGCATACAGTGAAACAATGGGCAATTAAAGTGCATATTTATTCACAAATAGTCTTTTATTCCACCTACGCAGTAATGTTTTCATTAATCGATACCAAAACGATCACAGAGGACGTTTTATCTGCTTATAATCCAAATGTCAAGAAAGGCAAGTTACTTGCCTTAACGTAAATATTGACGTCAAAATGTATTCAACGCTCAGAAAGGTATCTTTTTTTTTTCAAATTTATATAATAACTACCGCGAGCTCATCCACGTTGAATTCAAATTCTGAACTTTGTCAAATTGGGGAGGTTTTATTTTTTTTTAAAGACCGTCTCTTTACTTCTTCAAAAGGATTTTTCTTTTTCAGCTTTCAAAGGTTTTCCTGGAGAAATTAAAAAAAATCTTAAGTTGGTACAGCCGTTTAGTTAGAACGTGATCAAGGGGATCAGGATTTGATTTTTTATAGAAATCTAGAAGGTATCTAGAAATTCCAATGGATTATTTACCATTTGTGATTGTATACAAAAATGGCATCTAAGGAAAACCATGATAATTCTTTACCTAGTTATAAATTCACCTTTAACTTTAAAGCCCCGTATTGTATGGCTTTCAAGTTAAGGCTAAAGGTCTTATAAGAAAGCTAGGGTAGGTTTCTTCATTGGTAGAAAAGAGTAAAAGAAGAAACATAATAGAAATGGGGCAGGAATCCCTTTAACGTGTACGAACACTGACCTCCACTGCCCGTGTTATCTTCCCTGCCCAACCAGTTCCGATCTGATCTCATCCTATAATGATATCATTCTATTAGTCTTCATCATAGTGATGGTGATCAATCTTATTTCTTTGAACTTCTCTAGGGTTGCTAATAGATGGTGCCTTACTAAATTATATCCTCTTACATATTAATACGTGAAGCAAAAACTTTAGGTACCATTGCGCGGAGGAAGCAGTATGAAAATTGGCACAATTGTAGTTCATATAGTGGAACGAGTGCGGTTGTTAATATTATTTTATAATATGCAATATTAATATATTAAATTATTAAAATAAAACCACACGCACACCAATGCCAGACAATTTACACCATTTACACAGACATGTATTGGATGATGTCAAAGCGTAATGGTGACAACCGTATGATGATCTTTTCCTTGCCTAGCCAAATTTACGATTATTTGTTTTGCATACGTAATATATGTATATAAATACCAAGTGCGAAGTAAACGACTGTGCATTGACGTGAGTCAGAGTGACCTCAGCTGCAGTTAACAGTTCCAACCTTCCTCAGAATATGTCTCGTGCATTGACAATATGTATCGAGGACGCTCTGAAACTGCTCGCTGTTATTTAATACCGTTGTCATAATAATTAGTTCGGTGATGTTTTTAAGTTACTTACGCCTACTACACTACCTTTTTATTCATACTGTTATATTTGTTCAGCTAAAACTAGCTTGGATTCACATTTTGATGCTTTTCTCTCCTGGGTTCTCCTCATAAAGGGTAAGTGTTAACACATTGCATTCTGATTATATAGAAAAACATTTATAATTTAAGCGACGGTCTATTATGCCGGGTGTTTTCTTCGAGCCAAAACTTTTGGAACGTAAATACATTATATTACCGCAAAATAATTATTTAGCTCAAAGCAAAGTAGCCTTTTATTGCTTGTAAAATTTGCTTTCAACCAGTGAAAGACTCGTCCAAATCGGTCTAGCCGTTTCGAAGATTAACCGGAATACAGACTGACAAACAAAAAAAAAATGTTTTACCATGCGTTTTTGCTATAAGTATGCTAAATACATACGTACATAATCATGTGAAACTAGTAAAAAAATAATTTCAACGTTATAACTTTGTGGGAAGGCACACCAAGGTCAAAGGTTTCGGCGAGGAATGAAAGGTGGGAGCACAGGAAGATATTTGTGGTCCGGGCTAGTTGGAGTTGCCCGGGACGGCCGCGCCTCGCCGACAGTTGTTCGTTGGAAGGTTTATATAGTAATCTTAAGTAGAAACTTCGCTAGCGTGAGTTGGTTTGTATGGAGATTCTCAGTGTTTGTACTGCGGTCGTCGTCATCCGTACAGCGCCATCTAGTTTGCTTTGGTGTAACCTTTTCCACTCAACAAATAAAATTGAAGTGTGTGCGTGTCTTTTACCAATTGTTAAAAACTGTTATGTATCGGATACCTATAATAAAAAAAAACACGTTAAAAATTGTCTTTTTGTCTGTTTGTTTCGGGGAATCTCCGAAACGGCTAGGCCGATTTCAGCGGAACTTACTTATCAACGAGGACATATACGGATAGCAATAACATAGGCTACTTTAATCTTAGAAAAATAATTTATGTTCCGTAAAAAAACCTTCAAAATGCAACAGAATCACTGAATGCAGGTGGAGGAAGTCACGGGATACAGCTAGTTATTTAATATTAATGTATCATACAGTAATAAGCATTTAAAAAAAAGGTAATTCGGTTTACAGTTAGTTTATAATGGGATGGTCCTACGTACATAAATTATTTCCTACTTTTTTATTCGAATTATATGAACTTTATATTATTTGTTCACAGGTGGCTGCTTATAGCAGCAATCTTCCTAAGTAATTGTGTCACGTGGACTCTTACGAATTGAATTATTAAATGGGCGCTTGACATTTTTGTAAGCGTTGACGTTTCAAATGGTATTCCGTGAAAATGCCATTGCGACAATATTCTTGAATTTCACATTTATTTTCAAACAACCTGCTGCCGCCAACTTCACTGTTATGGCGTTTAAAAGTTTTTTTGGGTATTTTAAAAGCATAAGAAACATAATAAACTACAAAATAAAACTGTTAGTTAACAGTAGGCAATTGTCCGCAGTTCGCAACATTATACTATTGGTCTTGCAGGAAACGACAAACTTTTCATATAAACTTCATCCACCAACGTTGAAATCAGGAGATTTTCTAATTAGTTTTTCAATTGAAGCTTAGAATATAACAGGTATCAACTGCCAAAATTTTAAATTTGTAAATGGTTAAGATTCGTGGTTAAGTCAGTGAACTGTGCTCGATCGCTACGAAGGAACAGGAACATCTTCAATCTTAGAGATTAGCAGATACCACAATCTTGTTCCAATATTCATACATAAAGATGTCAAAGAGTCATAACTCATATTCCTAGCAAAGTTTTTGATCCACTTCCCATCTTTGTCCCCCTATAAATGTTAAAAAAAGTGGAACTATAAAAAGAGAGTTAACGAAACGATAAAAGAGAAAAGATAAAAAATAAAATATAATAGAACAATTCATTCACTCGGGGCTGTAGTGCGTTAATTTAATAACATAAAAAAAATCACCCTGCGTATGTTGGAGTAGACAAAACTTAAATATACGAGTAGATACAGAATAAATTTGAAAGAGCATTTTTTATTACCATATAACAGAAATATTGTTACCCTTATAACAGGATCATTCATCTTGACAAGATATGTATTAAAATTTATCGTTCATAATTCATTAATCTTTATCCCTATTATATAAATATCTATTATATAAACTGATGGTTATTTTGTAGAAAACCAAGTTCAACAGCCCTTTATGCTCTGTTCCAATCGTATATCCTTTTTTTGGTTGTTACTGCAACTGCATTTCATATATGTTTGTAAATTTCTATGACTGGATAATTTTTAGGTACTGTAGATAATTTCAATTAAATAAATATATAATTAATTTTAAATGGACGAAAACGACTCCCGATAATATCTAAAAGTTACCGTAAATATGGGCGTACATTTTCCTTCAATATGTTTTTCAACCTGTCGCGCTTTTAATTGGCCGACGTTGCAAAGAGACTTATGAGGGTATTAAAAACTCTCACTGCCTTCGTATACTTTTAAAGTTATTATTTGAAAATTGTCAAAGAACTCAATCCGCATAACTTCAAACAGATTTAAAATCATTCGATTCGGAGATGTTTTGATCGGGAAATTTGTGTATCGTAATTTTTGGTGCGTGTGTTAAATACCATACTCCACTACTATAATTGATAAATTCTCCACAAAAAAAGAAAACATAATATTAATAATTTGAAGAAGAACGCGACACTAAATATAGCTCTTTAAAGGCCATCAACGCATCTACGAGCCTTCTGGTGGCGCAGATGTCCATGGGGGTCGGTAGTAACTTAGGTGACGAACCGTCTGCTCGTTTGTTCCTTGTAATAAATAAAAAAAAAGAAGATTATCTGTGCATATCTCAGACCATCTGAGGATGTAATTAATGCACATTTCCGTTACAATGGAAACAGTGTATCGAGATTAACTCGCTCCGCGTCAAATATCGTGCGGTTTATTTACCGCCGTTAATGTACTTAGCTAATGCAAGCTCTGAATAATTTCACCCCTCGTCAAATCCCGCAAACAGCAGTGAGGAAACTCACGTACTCACTACTTTTAACCGACATCGACCATAGAGTATTTTTTTTAATAGGACTATACGACACACGGACGCTGTTCCTAAGTTCGATAACTTAATGCCTGTGTTATAGGTAACAGCCGCATGTTATACACAATTTTTTTTTGGAAATATATAAATACATACATATAGATCCTTCTGCTCCGGGGGTCGTGGGTTCTATTCGCACCTCGAGTCTGTGTGTATTATCTATATGTATACCCTACATTCGACATAGTGTATTGATTTCCCAATGGACGGTAATGCATTTGCGAGTCTACCGGTAAAATCGGTAGTCAGACAGAGGGCCTAGCACGATTTCCTCGATAGTTTTACTTACTTTTACGTTCGAAACAAAACGTCAAATGAATATTCGTGCTTCCATTTTACACGACTTACACGGCTGTAACATCGAGGATTCGATACATGGGAGTTCTGATTTAATTCGTACTAGCAATATTTAGCAACTAAGTTGTGTAAAACGGTGGCATTAATGCTTCATTTGACGTTCGGTTTCGAACGCAAAAGTAAGTAAAACTATCGAGAACGTTCGTGCTAGGCTTTCTGGTGAATCGCCTGATCGTTTTCGTTTTATTATAAAAAGATAAATAGCGTGCTTTTTAAGAGAAATCAATTTTACTCATATTCGGTATGAGTCACTATATATACAACTTAAACCTTATAATGTACAGCCTAGTTGTTTCAAACACTCTAGAGATTTCATAAAATAAAAAAAAAGTAAGGGTCGTTATGTTCTGCTTCTGTCAATGAAGCCCGGATACGGAAACACGTGCGGTTCGTTTATAAACAAATGATATTACCGAACGCATCCCATTCATTCACTTTCATTCATGGGTATGTTGAACATGTGTTTTTAGGATTTTATTTTTTATTTGTCATAGCAAGGATTTCGTTCAGACCTCTTTAAATACTTCACGATGAAAAAATTATAAAGGTCATTTACATAACACTCTAATGACGATTTATTTTATTAAAGTATTTTATTTTTTACCAAAACATCTGGCAGATTTTCATAAATCATAATAATTTTGAACTTTTTCACGTTAGCGAAACAATTTTTGTCGTTAAATTTATAAGATTCTGCCATCAGAATTAAGAAAAATTAATCATATTGATAGCTTCCTTTTAAGAAAACAGTACATTCCTGTTAATGAGTACATTCGAAAATGATATGAGCATAAGCTATTATTTGTCGCTCAAATAGGAAGTACTAAATATGGTACACTATATCCCACGCTTTACACGATGCCGTTACTCTGTGTAGTGTTTATTTGAATTTCGTTTGTTAACCATATGTGTGGAAATTTACAGTTAAGAAAACGAAGTGAAGACATCTCTGTAACGTTTTCATAGTGCCAGAACGAGACATAGCTTCACTTGAATGATCGTGTATGTGTGTGGCCGGGGACTTTATGTAGCTGCGCAAAGTTTTGTAGTACTTTGTAGTGTTCAAGGACAAAAATGTACATATAAACACTTTTAGCTACATATGTCTGGCTCCGTCTTAATAGAACTTTTTGAATTGATATAATTTTTTTAAAACATTTTTTGAAGCCACGGTAAGCCACGGCAAACCACTGGCTGAAATCTTTATGCTTCTTTTTTTTTTAATTATACATATTTTTGGGGTCCAGGACGTTTTCCTGTCTCAAGATATTAAAGTATAAATCTCAAATACTTCGTACTGGAAAAACGTTCAAAGTAAACTGTCAGTTAAAGCGGTTATCGTAAGGGATGCAACCCTCGCATGTCGATGTAACGGTTTTCATCGATTTTTTTAGAGGGTTGATTTTGGTGCAATACTGTTTCATCCCTCTTTTGATATACAATGATAAATATTTATCTAATTGGGTTTTTGAGTTGGTAACTCTAAAGGGAGCGGCTTAAAATATGTTGAAACGATTTTTATCTCTTAATTTTTTTATCGTCCGTTCTAGGTTTAAGCTATGGTATATCTTCGATATATGCGTGATTGTAATTATTACTTTTAAAAGAATTTCTTTTGTTTTCTTATTACTTCCATAGGTATTGAAATAAAGAAAAAAAAATAGAGAAACTTTATTTGCGTATTTTTTTACATGATATTTAACTTAAGTTTATTAAAACATTTCTATTTGTGGACAGTACCAAAAAAAGATTAGAAATTTCTAACATTCTTGTTTTAGCTTCAGTATACAAATCAATATAGCAACAATATTTTCCGCAGGATGTTACACTGGATACCACCAATCATCCATGCAAGTTATTTCTTATATTCCACACACATGCGAGGAAGTACGGCTGAAACCCCGAATTCCGTTTATGAGGTGTGGCTGCAAAAACACACACGTGGCGTAAATCACGTTCAAGGTGACATTTTGTGTATCGGTTTACTGTTAACCTCATGTAGGCTAAGGAAACGTAGCGGCATATGTTTTTTCCATATTATCCTTATATAAATTGTTCTAATTATTTAATATAATTCAAAAGAGGTTGTAAAAGTCTACTTCAATAAAATTAATTAAAAAAAAAACTCCTTTGAAAAAATTTGAAAAATAAAGTAACCTACTATGAACTGAAAATGGCAGTAATATCTTACACACTTACAATTTAATAGAAGAATTCATATCTAATTTGACTAAACGTGAACTTAGCAAAGTTATCCAAGTTTTACGCAAATTTAGGAAGAAAAATTGGAATTGTAGTTCAAAAAGTAATTATGGTAAAATAAGCATTACTACGTATTAAACGCTTGTAAAGATTTCATTATTTTTTATTCAAAGGAATTAGTGAAAAAGAAAGCACAAGTACTATCAATAACAACACCAAAAACCGTTGCATAAAGAAACTCAGACGTCACAACGTTCGGAAACCCGCTTTCTTTATGCACTTCCCCACAATGGGCACAATATAGATGCACCACTTGATTCAATCCAAAACAACAATGGCGCTGATTTGAATAAACGTTTACCCTTTTGCGTTGATGGAATTTCTTTTTTATGCACAATGCTTTAAAAATGCATTTTGCTTGAGCGATCCGGAGCAGGTTTTTTGACGGTTATAACTGATAATGTACTGATGGGTATATTTAAGATAAAATTTCTGTTTGCATAAAAGCGGACGTTTTTATTAAGAGCACTTAAAATTGCAACATACATAGTCTCCTCAGATTATTTATCCACAGATTATCCACGGGAGATGGTGATTTATCTATCGTTGCGATCGCCATCATGCTGGAGCCAGACATAGCTTCATTTGAATGATCATGTAGTGTGACCGGGGATTTTATGTAACTTCACAAAGTTTAGTAGAACTTTGTAAACTTCAAGATCAAAATGTACGAACACTTTGAGCTATGTCTGGCTCCGGCGTCAGGATAAATTTTGGAAGTGTTTACAGTACGACTCATGTATTAAGTTGTATTATACTAATTAAATTAACAATTAATCGAAAGGAATAAGAAAAAACCAATATGAATAAACAAACTCTGGCGCTCCAGAGGGCCTAGCACGAATTTTTTGAACCGGAGACTTCCTCCGACGAGTCGAGATTACTTACGTTGACAATATTCGTGCTAGGCTCATAGGAGGCAAGTCTTAATCTTGTCACTCTTTTCTTCAATGCTAATTGGGTTAAATTAGCATTGAAGAAAAGAGTGAGCCTTGATGCTAAGAAGGGTCCGCTGTGGGCCTAGCACATTTTCATCCTCAGTAAAATAAGCCCTCGGGAGTCCCAATAGCTGTGAAAACGAATCGCCAGTGGTGTCGATAACGATGACGTCAAAGTCAGGCGTTCGGTGACGATAACGCCAGTTCCATATCTTTGTTCACCCATAAACAACATATATGTTGACAGTACATATGCAGTTGTTATGTTTGGCTGGAACATTATTTTAGTTCTAAGTTTCTGGAGGTGGGCGTGACAACTGATACGCAGTTTTAACTTTTTCAGTTGTCCTCGTTATTCTTATTTTTAGTTACGTTTGTTCCTGTAAGCTAGTTTTCAAATGATTTTTTCCCATCTCAAAAATGTCCTAGGTGCCTAAAGAAGTCGTCTCTTCAAACATTCTCTAGTAGACACCTATCCGCGTATTGAAGTGCATTTTGGGGATTATATCTCGTCTAAATGTGGAGGTGTCAGGAGAAATCTACACAAACTAAATCATTTAATATTGTGTCCGCGTGATTAAAAAAAGTAACGGTTCCTTGAAAAACTCGTTCTTCAATCTGAGTCTTAATTTCAACTTTATAAAGGTTGATATCAAGAATTTCGCCTCGCTACCCTAGCGTCGAACAATGCGTGCATTCCCTGCACTTACCGTTTTTCTTATCATGACTTCAAGGGTGTTTTTAACGGTATGACTTACTGTCTGGGGGGACATATGTTGCTATACAAAAGCCGGTTAAAGTTATGTGTGATCGCACTGGTTCAGTGGTTAAAAGGTACAGCGACTTCGAAATGTAACTTTATTAAATGTATAGTGCATAAAATAAATGAAAGGGGCCAAATTATTATATAGAAGGCTTCCGTGTGTGATGTGTGATCGAAATTGCGCTACTGTTTTATGAATAATATATTTGGTATTTTTTAACATTTGGAACATTATAAAAATATTTTAGTTAGCTAAATTTTGTTACTTGACTATCGAGAATTTTTGTTGAAATTCTTTACTACATAGGTCAGAATGGGGATGATATTCTTTGCATATTTGATAGAATTTATCATCTTATTTTAAGGGATGTCCAAAATTTCAAGTCAAGTCAAGGGCTCTGAGGACTGTCGTGAATTATAACGAGTCACTCCAACTTTTAGTCCATCGTCAATGCTACGATGGCCTTACCACTTGTCACCAAGTGGCACCGAGGCGTCAATTATATTTGACTTAATTTTTGAGTACTTCGCTCAGAGAGTTTAAGAGTATGGTGAGGTCTAATTGCAAGAAACTAAGTCAAACAGTTACGGTAATTATTCAAATGACGCTATTAGTCAGTAAGTTATAAAGGAAAGAAACTACGCTTTAATACGCTGAAGTCTAGCGTACCGAGGTTCACTTAGATTGCAGAGGATGTGGCTGTGGGGCTAGTTAATATAATTGATTGCCATCTGACTTCATCCCCGGAATCCCCACAGTCTCACGACTAATATCACTCAATGACATTTATCTGGACATTCTGCTTTCCTTGCCTTCCTAAATACAGAGTGGGCCGGATATTTTAAAACCAGTATTGGAATTGGTCGCCCATCTATCACCCGGCCGTTGTAAGAGTAACTTAAATTCGCGATCGACTCAAATGACGGCCATTGATTAAGCTACGAAGCTCATCCGTTATTGCACTCAATATATTAATTATTCCTCTAGGACATTATAACTAAATTATAAACTTTTGTATACTATAAATTACGACAAATGTTCTTATTCTATATATTATACAATGCCGGAGTCAGACATAGCTTCATTTCAATGATAATGTTGTGTGGCTGGGGATTTTGTGTAGCTGCGCAAAGTTTTGTAGAACTTTGTAGTCTTCAAAATGATCATGTAGCGTGGCCGGGGACTTTGTGTAACTGTACAAAGTTTTGTAGTACTTTGTGGACTTCAAGGTCAAAAACGTACAAACACTTTCAGCTATGTCTGGATCCGGTGTGATGTGTAAAATTTTAATCATAAAAAAATACAAATTTCTTTTGTACACGCAAATAAATATAGTAATTTTAAAGTTAGTAAACGTTGGTAGGACACTTAGAGTATAACATACTATGTATACTCTAAGGCAGGGATGAGTAACATGCGGTTCTTTAAATATATATTTTGTGTGGACCGCTAAGCATTTTTAAAATTAAATTTATGTTATCAACTTTCTCCCGTTAATATATTGTTATAAAATGAATTCCAATAAAATGGTTTCCAAATTTTTTAAATCGTATGTCTGTCGTCGGACGTCGTACGTCTGAAAAATTTCCGCTATTGAAGAAAAATGCAAAGCAAATGATGTCTGTGTTCGGAAGTAGGTATGTTTGCGAACCAGACGGATGGCAGATGTGTCGCCGGCCTTTGAAAAGTACTCTTTAAGTTTTTTAATATTCTAATTAATTATCTTATACGCAAATAACATGAGATTTAACTTTACTAGAGGTCGTCGACTGATCAGAATTCGGTCACAAATCTTTATATTTGCGTACCATATGCTTATATATAAAGCTATGTACAATTTTTTTATTATTAGTACAAGGACATTTGACAATCTAATCGCAATTACCAAAATACATAGTTTTTTTGTGATGGTTGTCATGACTAAGCTTTGACATCATCTTATAGTTGAATGCATATATGTGTGTGTAAATTGTTTAGCATTGGTGTGCGTGAGGTTTTATTTTAATGTATTTATAATGCATATTTTTTAAAAAGATATTAGCATTCGCAGACGCCCCTTTATATAAACTATAATTCTGCCCAATTTGATACTCCTCCGTCCATGCTATATATTATAGATAGATTAGAATTGGATTAAGTCCCGTAAATAGGCTGGTGTAACCTTAACTGATGTCTGCATCCTATAAATAACGCATTTGACCCATTTAGCTAATTGTGGGTCATGTTTCGTTAATGGGACTTCATATGTATATATTATAAATGAAAGCGCAGTGTATGTTTGTTACATTTTCATAATTCTTCGTCTTTCCTAAAATCCAATAATACTTTTTTTTTATAAATGTTAAAATTTTATAATACTTACCGACAGTTAACTTTTTTAAGGTCAAAAAAATCACAAACGCACTAAAAATATATTATATAGAAGTAGCTGACTCTCCTGACATTATTTTTAAATGACAGTTTTATTAATATTTTTTTATATATATACATTTTTAATTTTTGATGCGAGAATTTAAAAAATTACGAACAAAAAATTCAAGAAGGAAGGAAAATCTTAAGTTTCAGAATTTTTTGGTTAGGCGGTTTTTAACGCGACCGCGTTATAGATGGGTGACCCATTCTCACACTAGCATTCAGATTAAAAGCGTGACACGAAAAGGACTTGCCTCCTGTGGGTGGAGCACGAATATTTTCATCTTAAATACAGTCGAATCCTCGAATTCGAACGGGTCAAAATAGAGCCTCAGATTACGAAATATTACAGCTAAACCTTTTTCGGGCATGTTATAGATAATCAATGCAAATGCCATAATTTAGCGTCTGTGGTTGCAGTTTGGCTCCCGTCATAGACTAAAAATATTAAGTAAGTTATGAAATAAGTATGTATATTTTAAGTTCTAAAGAATATGTAATGAATATCATTAGTTATTATATAAATTATGGGAAAGAATCAGATGTCTTGATTAATATGTTCTGCATTTCTTAAAGTGATCTTGCCCAATAAGCGAAAAGAAAAAAAAGAAGAAAAAAATAAGCAAAGCAGTTATAAGGAATGCCGGCAGAAGTGAACACTTAAAACTATAAACAAACGACAAGAAAAAGACAAAAAGTCGTCATCCACATGGTCACGGATGACGTCAAATGGCAATCGGTCATCTTAATTCGCCTCACAGCCTAATCCTCTCCAATCTTAGCGGACCCAGGTTCTAAACCGGGATAATTCTAAGAAGGAACACTCCTTATAATAGCAGTGCAGACGGAGTCGTATACAGAAGACATCAACCTTACATCGTGACCTGTATGTCCCTACAGCTGCTTGTAAGAGGTAAGAGCAGCTCATTATTGCTTCCGATAAAGTTGTTAATATGGCCGCACTCTGGTGTGATATAATATAATATAAGGACGCCAAGAGCGTGTCAAATCACGCTTATATAGAAGGGTTCGTCTGTATCTGCTATGCGGTAAGGATATTTGTTGAATAGCTTCGAAAGTTTTGGTCTGATTTCGCTGAAAATAGCTGTCCTAATGAGTTTTTAGCATGCCCTATCGAAATACAAGATTTTAAGTCTCTACATCTTCGGAAATCCTAAGGGGGGGGGTCCACCTTTTAAAGTCTTCTGGGAAGGACCATTCTAAAACCGCAACGTACTATATTTACCACAATTATTTATAACGTTAATTATGATGATTCCGACCTTCAAGAAAAGAACATACTCATTTTTCAAAGGCCGGCAACGCACCTGTGCCCCTCTGGTGTTGCAGTTGTCCATGAGCATCGGTAGTCACTTGGGTGAAAGCCGGCTGCTCGTTTGCCCCTTATTATATAAAAAATGACTTTCTTTTTGCACTTATGAACTTTATATTAATATTATTATTTTTTATTTAATTCATTTAATAATTTGGTGATAAAATTTACGAGTTAAAAGCCTTTTTTTTCTCCGCCCGCCCGTACAGGGTGTACTAAGAACAGTACGCAACAAACTCATTCGGGTATTTTTTTTACCACCATTTTCACAATAATAATTACATAGAATGCTTTGGTCCCGTTTCTAAATCTATAGGTAAGTAATGGCCTCTTATAGTACCAGAGGTCTTAGGTATAGTCGACGAAGTAAGCCTTTAATGACGAGATTAGGCCACCGGGAAGCCGGGAATTATAACAGTTGTAGCAATATGTCTTTAAAAAGTTCAAACATAAATGGGAACAATTTTAGCATTCCTTGTTATTTCTGGACGAGGGTTAGTGTCATGTCTACGTATTGTCCACGTCTGTCATAATGAGCTTAACGCCCACGCGATGGTTTTCGCTCCGACACGGTTGCTGTCGCCTCTTACGGTGCATTCGATATGGCTCGCACACTCTATGACACTATTTAGTAAGTATTTTATTATATTTGTCTAAATTACAACCTATTAAAGGCAAAGACATTGGCTTGCTAAGAACTGTGTTAAATTATTAAGTGGGATATTTAAGGCCGCACTATTAGGACCATATTAACTTATTCCTATGACGATATTTATTTTATGTTATTATCTAAATCATTAATATTGAAGATAAGTTATTAAGAAAAGAATCAAAATTTAATATTATGGTTCTATTTAATTTTTATATATCGTGATTTTGAGGTAAACGTGATTATTGTAACCTATCTTCAAAGGCTCTAATAGTCTATTAGCTATAAGTGAGTCAATGCCACCTATGCCTAACCTTCCACCCATGAGGACTGCTATGGGAACTATGAGGACTTCTTATGATGCAATGTACAGTAGACGAAGCCCTCCACGAGGACCACAAATGGCTAGAGGGTAGGTTCAGGTCAATGAGTATATTAACTAAAAAATAATTTAAGAGCTGTTAGTATTTACTAATATTTTTGTCACCTACCTCAATGGAACATGATTGTTAATTATTTTTTGTAAGATTTGAAATTTGTCCTAAAGTTGGCACTACATGGTCATCGAAATGATCATTCAAATGAAGCTATGTCTGGCTCCGGCATAAGCGCATATACATTTTAATTAGTTGTTGAACAAGCTTTTAAGCTTACTTGTAGGGGAAAAAACAGTATTAAGCACAACTACAAAGAGTTTCAGGTATTCTTTCCGATAAACCAAATACAAAAACTTCGGTTCTCATATAACCGCTTTCGTTACATCCATAGTAATTACATACCTACTCACAGGGGGTGGATCTTTCTTTATCTGTACGATAACTGATCAGATCCACCACGGGGAGGCAGGCCCGAAGCACCGTAGCTGCTATTGTCACTTCCCCTATATCGTCCGTGACAGTAGTATCCGCATGTTTTTCTCCCCCCATCTACCTTTATATCCTTTTTCTCCATGCCTTTTCCTTACTCCTGTCTTTCAAATTAGAGGTAGCGCCATGCTTGTAGCCGAATAGGGCCGGCATGTCTGGGTACTAGTACCTCTTTCTTACATAAGATCGGCGTGAAGCGGCGGCAATGCTGTCACGTCAAGTGATGGTATTGTCGCGTTTCATTTGGTTTGTGAGACTTCCCGGTGGCCTAAACTCTTCATTAAAGGCCGGCGACACATTTGCTTGCCTTCTGGTCGTACAGGTGTCCATGGGCGTCAGTAGGCAATTAGCTGCCTGCTCGTTTGCCCCTTTGTAACATAAAAAAAATTCAATGCGGTGATTGATGCGATGATTGCGAGCGATTTCTTAGAGCCCTACACCTTACCAAGACGCCATGGCGACGTCGCCAGCTACATATCCAAGCAATACATATTAAAATTTAGGACAGTTGGCTTGGCACTTGGCGACATCGCCAAATTAAAAGCATAGCCACGACTACTACTGTCTACAGCAGGTATCCATGACTACGTAGACGGCGACATTGTCACGGCGTCTTGGTGAGGTAGGGCTCTTAGGGTTTGCCAAGTAAAATGTTAGCTCTAGTAGACAATAGTATTAGAAAATATTTTCTATATTCGTTTAAAGAATAAACGTTTCCAGACACAGATGTTTATAAAGAATAGATATCTCGAGTTAACTGGCCTAACCATCATAACAGTGAACAAGTTTCATTGTCACGAATCGACATACGGCATCAGATCGGCCCAGTATCGCGTGCATACAAGAAAAATGTTTATATTCGTCGGGTTTCTGCGGTCATTGCTTTCAAAACATTCCAGCCAACAAGGCGTTTTACCTTGCATCACTCAAAACAAACCCGGCACGTCGATTTCTTAACGTGATTTCTGATGGTACGCTTATTTTATGCTTTTATCAATATAATATATAATATGACGAGACCTACATATATAAATCTCGTTTTACGGTGTATTTTCACGATAAACTCTGAAACTACTGAACTGATTTTGCTCAAACGTCGCAACTATCTATAACACAGTTTAATTTAAAACAGGATAGTTATCTCGATTTAACCCTATTATTATATAATGCAAACTAAATGTATATTCGGGCATTCTGACGTTCGGGCATGTCCGCTAGTAGATCATAATTTGTATAATGAAGTTTTATTTCTTCTTTCATTATGTACGAAATATTTTCATTCAGAGAATGTATTTTTCATTATCAAGGTAATTAACTTTGATTTCTATACCGACGTGTCGGATTGATTTCACAGTTTCACTGTTCTACCACATCTACGCAACGTAAACTGCAATTACTTCTATGAAATCCTCGCTTTTACAATTATTTCACGCTCGGATTTTAATGCCTGAGTTAGTTATGATGTAATTGTATACTTGAACTAACATTACATTTACATTAATACTTAACATTTTACTGGAATAATCACAAGCACAAGAGTTTATCAAAGAGTGAATAAAGAACAATAACAAGTAATGCATTCAACAAGTAAATAAAGCAGAAAAATCATGGTTGCCTTAAAGTAATGTTATTATTTCAAAAACTAATTTTCCTAATGAAGGTCTAGTTTCTGAGTGAAACGTGCGTTGAGGCACGACGTAAAATCAGTGCAGTGGTGGCGATATTGGCGATGCAGAATTTGGGTTACAACATTACATTGATTTACTTTCTTTTTAACGGATTTATGTGATGTAAATTATACCGACGACACCCTTCTATAACCTTTGTGCAACCGTTTATTTAAGAAACGGGCAGGCGGTTCTTGAGTAACTGCCGCTCATAAACTGGTACACTACCAGACGACTTGCCAAAGCTCTGTTCTCTATTTGAAGGAACATCCTAAGTGGCACTAGTAGGATCACACCATAATTGACTAGGCAGGGGAAGGAATACTGGCATTATGTTAATGTGCATAGAAAAGAGATCATTTTAACCTTTACATAAGTCATAAGTTTCCTTCCTCTGTAACGGTATGGTCTCGAAATCCACGCAGCCAATTCATTGAATACTAAGAAATTCGTTTCATTTTTTCTGCGAAATTTTATTCTTTAAAAATGGAAACCTAAATACAAACAGTTATGCAATAGAATCCCATACAGTAATCTGCATTGTGACATATAAGTGGTAACACTAAAGCAAGTCCACTAATGTGCTAAGAAATTACGAAGATAATAATTTATTCAGGAAGCACTTTACTGCCATCGATATTAAGATAACAACTGGTCTGTTTTTTAACTACCACTAAGAATATCATGTTTGAAGCATAATCAGTATAGAATGATTTCTGTGAGATATGCAATCTGTTCTTTTTCCAGAAATCTTATGTGAATCTCATATTATAAGACAATGGAGGAGGAAACTTTTATTGAATAAATTTTAAGATATTAAAACAAAAAGGAAGAAAAATTCCTGGAATCTGACTGCACCAAGATGTACAGAGTTTAATTAAAAACCATAGCTATACACTATTACACAAAATTTAAGAAGTTGATGTTTTTCATTTATTTGAAAAGTTTGGTCAACAGTAAGTAAAATCATACAAGAGGTTATAGCTTAATCAGTGGCTGGCCTATCGCTATGTTAAGCAGTTCTTACCGCGTCCAGGTAATAGATGGATAACCTATTCGACAAATGGTTTTCAAATATCCGACCTCCTCTGTATTTCGAACGGCACACAAAACAGTGGGTCCCAGTTAATGTCACTGAGTGATATTAATCTTGAGTTTGTGGGGGTTCCGGAGATGTCGTCATACGGCAGTCGGTCACCTTAACGCGCCTTACAGCCACATCCTCTGCAATTTAAACGGTCCCTGGTACTAGACCGGGATAACGCTAGGAAGACGAAGAAGTAATACTTATTATAAAACTGCTTTTAAACTTGCCGGACTAGTTTCTAATCCGTCCGGGGATCTTCTTCATTGTCCGATGTAACATACGCGTGTGTTTAAAAGCCGTTTTATAATAAGTGAGAATTCCGCTCACGATAGTCTAAGTACAAAAAAGAAGAAGTAAGTATAGCGATAGCCCAGCCGAGTCAGCGTTTGAACATAGAACCTTACGAATGGCAGTTCATCCATCTACTGTTCAGTTATCGAGGCTTTAAATCATTAATTTACATGTCTATCCTCCAGAATAATCCTCTACCTGTCCTTGAACATGCAACTGTAAATTTTATAATTTACGAGTAAATAAATACCACTTTTAGCTTCTGATAGACAACTCCCAGACATAGTTTTAAATTTAAACTAGTTGTAACTCGCGACTTCGACCGCGTGAATAAAATGTATTTAATTTATTATTTTGAGCTTTCATTTTTTTGTACGGGTCCCTAAATCTTGTACTAAACACAAAGCAACCTATGTTATTCCTTGTAAGAATATCTATCGGAGGAATTGCTGTAAGAAATGAGATATAAACAGACAGAGGGACGGACAGACAGAAAAGAAAATGTTCTTATTTATGTTTTCGTTATATCGATACTGATAAAAAACTATAAAAAAAGTCATAAAACCCCACTTTTACATTTTGTGAATTTATCTCAAACAATAAATCAATATAAAATGGGTTTTTACAAATTTTACATCTTAGATAAAGAAATTGATATTACTTTCGCATGCAATACATCTATATCTATACTTAATATATAATACTGTAGAGTTTGTTTGTTTACTTGAACGCGCCAATCTCAGGAACTACTGGTCCGATTTGAAAAATTCTTTCAGTGTTACATAGCCCACTTATCGAACAAGGCAATAGACATTATATTATCACGCTAAAATCAATTATATTATATTTTTTTACTTCTTTTTATGCGAACGAAGTCAGAAAGTCAACAAAATTGAGTAAGTTATTCATAACTGATTATCTCGTATTGTTACATTTAATAATACCTACCTAAATACCTTTGCATACAAAGGTTTTATACATATTTTTACTAAGATTTTCCCGTTAGACATTGTCCTGCTCGAATGTTAATTTGCCTGCTTTGTCTAGAACTTTCAATGTGAAGACAAGATCTAAACATAGTACTGTTACTTTATGGTTCTGTAAATGTTACCGTTTAACCATTTACCCGTTAAAAAGAGATTTGGAAACAAACACCACAGATAATCCCTCAAATTGGTAATCTTTCAAAAATACAATTATTATAAAAAAAATCCTATTAGTGAATGTCGCAGTACATTAAAGATATTTTTAGAAACATCTGTAAATAATTACTAAGTTTTTTATAGCGGACTAGATATATACTAGCGGACCCGGCCGATGTCCCGCCCGCCATCTATTGGTCGCTTACCCTACCGGCCGACGTGACCCGCCCCAGCATTTTTAATACCTCATATCTTCAAAGATATTAAATTAAAAAAAAATAGACATAATTATGCTAAAAAAAACCCTTCACAAGTGTTTGCTAAAAACTTAAAGTGAAAAAACTTAAGTGAATAAATGATTTTTGAATTTGAAAATTTGAATTTGAATTTAATGATATGGTGTAAAGGGCAATTTAGACTTGCAAAAAGTGTATGACTTATATAGCGTAATTAATCGGACAATGATTAATAGGATAATTTTTCAAATAGCTTCATAAATAGTTCATTATTTTTTTGTAATTATGTACATCATAAAAATGGTTACTTAGGACATATGCCATCGCTGACTTTATTACAGATCTTTTAAGATATAGACATCCGCAGTACATTATTTTAATCAGCGTTTAACCAGCGCTCGCAATATAAGTGCACAAAATATTTTTTTTTTTGCGACGACAGATTACAAATCATTGAAATTCTCGACATTTATCTACGATAATATATACATATGTTTTATACATGTAAACCTTCCTCGTCAATCTCTCTATCTATTGGTAAAAATTGCATGATAATCCGTTCAATAGTTTTTTGTTTATCGCGAACACACAGACACAAACAGACGCGGCGGACGACAATGTTTTACAATGTGTAAGGATGGATTAATTTGGATTTTAATGTAATTGAGTTAACCTAATATAAATTCGAATGGAAATCATTAATCTTTTTAAACTTTTGTAACATTTGACTATTTACTATCACTTTATACATACATATGTAAGTTAATGGCTCAAAAAATCTTTATTTCTCATGTTAAATTTATCGATTAAGGGATAAGGACATGATAAAAACGCGCGTAAATCGTATTATCGACAGTTGCAAATTATATTAATGATAGTTCTAGGAGGTATGTTGCTCCAGCTGTGTACTTAACAGTTAATATGAAGATGTATTGAACATCTTTATTTAAGAGTTTAATTTTTGACAGTAACAAATTAGTTCCTTGCAGCTTCTCGGTGGATCAACTTTTCCCAATCTTTTTAGTCAGAATCGCCATTGGCGCTTACATAAGCACTACTACTGTCAGGCCTTAACATCCATTGCTGGGCATAGGCCTTCCCTTTGTTTCTGTCTACACTGCTCATCAGCAAACATTTCCCCACTGATACTAATATGATTATCTAGTCTATATTAATATAAATTAAATTTATAAAAAACCTCACGCACACCAATCCCATCCGATTTACAAACGCGTGGACATTTTATTATAAGATTGCTTCAAGGCGTAGTCATGACAACCATGACAAAAATGTATTTTGTAATGCCGGACCCAGACATAGCTTCATTTCAATGATCATGTAGTGTGGCTGGGGACTTTGCGTAACTGTACAAAGTTTTATAGTACTTTGTGGATTTCAAGGACAAAAATATACAAACACTTTGAGCTATGTTTGGCTCCGGCATAAAATAACGTTTATGGTAAGCGCTGTGTATTTCTTTATTCTATGTCTGGCGCCGGTATAAAAGACATTTAATGTGAATAAGTTGTCAAATGTCATTGTAACATTTCAAATGTCACATACTAAGAATAAAAATTTGTACATAGCTTACAATTTAATTTTTTTATTTATTTAAAATTAATTTATAAAGCAAGTTCTATGTATACAATTTCATATCCAAACCCTCTCATAAGTTTGTGAGGATATGAATATTCCTCAATAAGCGATTATATAAAACAACGCAGCTATTAACAAAAAGATAATCATAGGGAACACAAATCTAAAGCTTTGTAAATTGAGGAAGAAAAAAGGAATAGTAAATTACCTCACTATATTAAAAAAATACCATTGCCATTATTACACGGTTGGGCGGAATACTTATAACTCTGTGTTGCCTTATAAATTTACATTAAAAAGTTAAATGAAAGGCATTTACAAGATGCGCCGACATTCGTCGATACAGTCACTGGCACGCTGTAGGTCGATGCACGAGGGGAAGCAAAAACATACTAAATTCCTCTTTTGTACACATGTTGGATGAAAATATTTTAATATAATTTTTAAATTTTATCTCTATCTTCCTATAACAGTTGGTTGTTGCACAGAGTGCGAAGTGAGTTATTAATTCATAAGTGTAATGTTGGTGCTCGAGCACATGTAACCTACTTTTCTTTCAACTAAATCTGTATTAAATTCCAATTTTTAGGATTACTTCGCTGTATTTATGTTCGTCTATCTGTCAAGACCCTTTTTCTCAGGTACGCGTAAAGATCTGCGTTCCTTTGAAGCTGTGAAAAAATCGACCCTCTTGATTCTTCTTGCGTACACTTACGCAATCAATAGAGTTGCCAGTTTTTGTCACAGTTTTTGCCGTGCAAGTTTATTGGTTGTTCCTAAACCAAGAAAAAATAACTATGGCAAGGTAACGCTCAATTTTGAAGGAACAAAGTTTTACAATAAACCTTCTCTACTTCTTTGTGATAAGGCTATATTTAATGTCCTAAATAAAATCACAAAAATCATTCATCTCGGAAATGAGAGGTTACAGATATTGCCATTCTTATCCCATTCTTGAGCGCGCAATGTATCGTGAACATTGGGAAGCAATCGTCAACAAAACGATGACGCGCAAAAGAAGGCAACGACCCGCGTCGCGCTTCCTCTCTCGCGTACTTTAAAGTTTTATTTACATTGCGGTGTGATGTAAAAGTATTGAAGAATTTTGTTTCTGAATTAAAATCGCATTTGGACAGTTAGTTATAATTATATTATACAGTATTCAGTTAAAAAACTGGTAAAAAAATTGTACATTTCAAGAAAAAGCCGACGAAAAATTTCACCACTGGGGAGTTTAGAATCATGTACTGGACCCATGGGTTGCGTAACCATTACGATATCTTTTACGCCCTGTATATTAGTATATCCCGATTATTTCCAAGTCTATAGCAAATTGCTCAAACATGCAAAATTAGACGCTTTTATTTAGTTTGTATTTTTTATTTTGCTCAAATCTTGGAAGTGAAAGGAAAGAACTTTCTGATGTTCGATTAGGCTCAAACTTACGTATTACGGGTGTATTTACGTATCTTTGGTGATAATACCATAATATAGCGAGAAATTTCTAACAAAAGTTAAAGTAAAAAAACAAAACTATTTTGTTCAATGCTTCAGATTGACGGGGAGAGTGGTATGATGACTGGTCCCTAGGATCTACCTAATTTTTTACCTATTTCATAACTATTTAAGTTGTTGGTATTGCTGATTATATCTAACAACACGATTCGGGTGCCACGCGTTAGGGAGTGGCGCATCTCGCACGCGCTGTCGCACCACCTGCACACCAACACGGCCTACGACATGGAGCTGATGGTGTTCGAGCCGTTCCTTCAGTTCCTGCCCAGATCCACCAAACCGCTGTGGGCGCAGATGGGCGCCTTCTTCTATCCGGTCGTGTACGGCTTCACCTCGTTAGTGTGCTGGGGCATGGAGTGAGTAAACTGCCGTTCTTTTATCTTGTCAATATAACTCCTAAAATATAATTAAATAAAGAGACACAAATTCTATACCAGATGGTCCCAGACATAAGTAATTCACGATAGCGAAGTTTTTGCACACGAATTATATTCACTTCCAAGACAGCAAAGCCATTGCGAAACAAATTCGTATTTTGTTTTCGAATGCAAAGTTTATCATATTAAATAGCCAAATATTCATATACAAAACAGTGGGTCATATCTCCTCCGCAATTAGGAGCTGCTTTACTGAGGACTGCCTTACTAAAATTGATTATTATTATATGGAAACTACCGAAAACCAGCCAAATACAGATAAATGTAACAATAGATGCGTGTGACATTGACCGAAATATAATGTGGCAGAAAATCATATCATTCCATTGACATTGGCAAGTGAAACTAGAAATCGGTCGTTTACAAAGATTGTTTGGTGACACAAGTATGTGATGTCAAAATTTTTTTTAATAACTTCATAGGGACAAGAAAGAAAGAATTTTTAAAGTCAAATATTGTTTATTCATATATATTTTACATTACTTATGAACGTCATATGTATACTAATAATAATTCTTTTTTAAATCACTGTTATATATTTAAGGGCTCCAACGCGCCCTGCACTGAGAGAACCTGTAACTAACTCAGTCGGGTATTTTTTTGTTATCACTATTTCGTAATAATTCAGATAGGGTAAGAGCAATTTACTTTTAGCTTAGTGCGCCATCCGAAAATATTCTCATGTACAATTTTTCCGTTTGCATCTAGACGCTAGAAGCGAGTTTCGCGTCGACCTATTTCCGCTGAAAAGATGTATATTTTTCGCATGGCTTATTAAAAATAAATAGGTTAGAACTCTGTGATAATGAAGTGCGTATTAAACGCAGTAAGATAAGTTATTGTTTTGCTTAGTGTAAGCCAGTCATTAGACTCTGTATGTATCTATATTACGAAATCTCGAAAGCCCCGAGTCGTATAAAGATGAAATTTGCCACGGTGTTCCTTTATAGTTAGTAGAAATTCGTTAAGAACAAAACAATCATCAAAATTGGTTGCGAAATGGCGAAGACACCTCGTAACATACTTAAAAATAAATAAATAAACGTATAGTCTAATTGAGAACCCCGTCCTTTTTTGAATTCTGTAAAAACGTCAACTTTCATATAATAAAACGCCGCATATACCATTTGCAACTACTTTTTCTACAACATTAATGTATTGGGTGCCAGTACAAACCGAAATCCTACCCTTAAACATTACAGAGGATGCTGTTCGTGTGGCTGAGTTCTGGAACGGAACTGTTTGATGCGCCATCGATACGACAAGAAGAAGAAGAAATATTTTATTTTGTATTTCAATATTGATCAATACACAAGATACAATAATTTAAGGTTAGACAAGTTTATATTGTGTTAAAAAAGATTTACCGAAGTACCCAAATCTCAGTTGTGCAGCCGTTGCCAAAACTTCGAATCCAATCTACGTAACAACTCTTATGCGGATTGCGCTGTGATGCAACACTCACTTTCATTGCACGAGATTTCTGGAAGTCGCTTCCAACCACGCGGAAAAATTCGAGAGAAATTTTCGATCTTCCGAGAGAACTGTATAAGAAACGGATCGAAACCCGGTATCATTCCGGTACCAGGTATGCCAGTTTCATTCCTGACGCCGTTGTTGTCGCATCAAGTCCTAACAGTTTTTAATTTTAACTTAGTTCTTAGTAGGAGGAGAAACGGGAATATTAGACACCTAATAGTGTATCAAATATAATCTATACGTAATATTGGAAAGAGGAAAGATTTGATTGTTTATTTGTATTGAATAATCTCAGAAACCAATAGAATGTTTATCCCTGATGAACATAGGTGATAAAATTTGTCAAAAAATTTAAGAATCCGTATGAAAACTTCAATAATGTAAATATCCGTGCGAAGCCGGGATGATGGCAATTAAAGCCCTGTCACTGTAGCGGTATTAAAATCAAAGTAAATATACATACTGTAATCCCCCCTATAACACGGTGCTCTTATTACGCATTAATATTATTCTATAATATTATATTGTGCGCATTCAAGGTCCTTTTTTTATTTTTTCCAAGTCAATTTATAATGATCTGTAGAAGGCAAGGCGTATACCGCTAGCGCCGCGCCTACTATCTTAAGATATTTATGCATTATTTAGTTCATGAGTGTATGAAATATATTTATTAAAACTATGTACAAAAATAGCCACCAACATGTACAAGTTTATTATCCAGTCATGTGCCATTGAAGTGCTTCAGTTCGTTGATTATGTATGTTATGTGATTGATGAAGCTATTTATTGTAATTGAATGTTTAATGATTCTGTTAATGTAAAGGGGGTCCCGAGGGTCAATGTTTTTATCTTTGCAAGCATAGAGAAAATCAAGTCGCGTTAATTCAAAGCGAGGGCAATCATGAATGAGGTGTTCAAATGTTTGTATAATTGCAAGGGCATAGATCATCCTGAGTGATATGAAATCTAAATAGATATGATTTATGAAAGGCATGATTGGTGAGAAATTGGGTGACTGGGAAAGAAGGTTTTACCATTCGAGGTCGTACCAACGCGTTGTACGAGAATAATCCTACAACACGTTTTCCTATAACGCGGTATACATCTAGCGTTATAGGGGTGGGGGGGGGAGTTACGGTATCAAGTGTATAGTTATAAAGTCTAACAAGATTTGTACTGAGTTAAAATTGTTACGCGAATTAGAAATCCAATCTCACTCAACTGTTATAAGTACCTAAGCTGCGCTGCAACACTTTTAATTCTACTTTACGAGTGTGTTAACTCTCTGCAATCAATTTTATCTTGTGAGGAGATGAG
Source organism: Charaxes varanes (assembly GCA_024363005.1). Taxonomy (NCBI): domain Eukaryota; kingdom Metazoa; phylum Arthropoda; class Insecta; order Lepidoptera; family Nymphalidae; genus Charaxes; species Charaxes varanes. The sequence goes on from JANCMC010021608.1 coordinate 7,428,055, forward strand.
AGACACAAATAAGAGACAATACTGTTGATTGTTCTCTATAAAAATAAATTAAATGTTAAATAATAAAATATGATTTAGAAATATTATCATATAAAAATATATAAAGCTCAAGAGTGTTTGTTTGTTTACTTGAACGCGCTAATCTCAGGAAGTACTGGTCCGAACTCAATTTTTTTTAGTTTTAAATAGCCCATTTATCGAGGAAGGCTGAATGTATTCAGCCTCCTAATTTTATACAACTAGTTGTATAAAATTAGGTGATTTATTTTGAAATTTCACCTAATTTTATACAACTAGTTTTGAATATTTATTTGAACATTAAGTTACATTACAATCCTATTTTATATTATTAAAGAAATATTAAACGATTGAAAACTAAGATTAATTGGTTTTTTAAATGTCGATTTTTGCCTTGCCAAACATTGTTTTCCGATTATAATATATTTAGAAAATAATTTATCACAAATTGATGAAAATTGATCAAGCCGTCCGTCCGTCCGATCGGAGACCATAGCGAACATACACACAGGCATTAATTTATATATAATAGATAAACCCTAAAACAATACACGGGAAAACTAAAAATGACCCTGTAAACGTCCGAATGGAGATTGAAATACATTGAGTTAAGAAGCAACATAGATGCGGCAAAATAAATTCCGCGTCATTCAATGTATGTTTGTTTTTTGCTACGCGATCTGTCCTTAACAATTCTATACCCTTCCGAAAACGAACGAATAAATTGATTTTAATGTGAAAGAATTCACGTGTAATAGTTTGTATTTTAAATTTACTACAGATTCAGAAAATTTGGAAGAACGAGAAGAGTCAAAAAGAGTCTCTATTATACCTGAGACATTATTGTTAAACGGGTAGTTGTGTTTTGACATTTCATTTAAAATAAATACGTTTGATATATCTCTAACTGCAAGTCTCAGCTTCAAGGTTCGATTTTCTTTAAATATAACGTAAGACAATTTCAATATGGATTTTTAATTAAGATTTTTTTGTTAAAGAAATCGTGACTTTAAGATGATATACGTACATCTTGAGAATTTTGTTCTAACTAGCGTTATCCGGGTTTCAGTACCTTGTTTGCCTTGAATTGCAAACTATGTGGTTGTGCGGGGCTGTAGGGTGAGTTAAAATGACCGATCACCCTCTGACGTCATCCCCGCAACCCCCAAAAACTCTACAATCTCACGACTGATATCACTCAGGAACATTAATCGGGACCCATTGTTTTATGTGCTTTTCGTAATTCGAAGGAGTTCGGATATTTCAAAACCAGTGATAGAATTACAGAGGATTTGTCTAAAGGGCGAGTTAAGTTTACCGGCTGACATCTGACGTCATCCCCGGAACCCCCTGTCTCCAATCAGTCCCGGAACCAATGTCTGCAATCTCACGACTGATATCGCTCAGGGACATCAATCGGGACTCATAGTTTTAAGTGTCTTCCGAAACACGGAGTAGGTCGGATATTTGAAAACCAGTACTATAATTGATCACCTATCTATCACCCGGCCGCGGTAAGAGCTACTTAACCTACAAATCGACAAAAATGCCGGCTACTGTTGAAGCTACGACTTCTTCCAATTTTTTTAAATTGAATATACTTTTCCTCAAAATACCACATCCAAGTAACTTCAGTATCGTGGTACTTATGTACCCAATAGATATTTTTTTCCATTATAAAAGCTTGTGTTTTCCAAATGATTAGGGCTACAATAAATGTTTTATATAAAAGTGTGCGTGTGGGTATGTTGCGACTTATTGATTTCAATGTGGCAGAAAGAGGGCGATGTATGCGCCGGAGGGGCTTATATACATGCGTAACGGTGCACCAAAGAGTATTTGTAATTTTCTTAATTTAATGCTGTGAATGTTTTCTGTGATCTGTGTTTAATCTTGAACAGGATTAGCGTACGGTCTTTAGTCCTGCAATATATTCACTAAGGAAGCTTCCTTTATCTATAACAGTGATATAAAAAAAACCTTAGTTCAAATCTACATACATTTGAAAGCGTACCGAAAATTCTTCGTAGGAACGTTAAAAGTTTCGTTACCTCCCACGTATGTTGTTTTAACCCAAATTCTCAGCTTAACAGTAGAGCGTTGCAAACAACTAAATTGTAATATAATTTTGAGGAGGTCGTGGCCTAATCAGTAGCTGGCATTTGAGTCGATCGCTAAGTTAAGTTGCTCTGGCTACGACCGGGTGATAGATGGGTGACCCATTGCACCGCCCTTGAATACTTTACGTTATCATCACAGCCAAATCCTCTGCAATCTAAGCGGACCCTGGTACTGCTACACCGGGATAACGCTAGGAAGAAGAAGAAGTATAAAATAAAAAAAAAACATAAATATGTGATCAACTTGTGGTGCCGTATTGCCATGCGTACGGAACACTAAGAGTCTATCACAACTCATTCTCTTATCTCTCTCATCCTACAGAGCTCGTAAGTCTATGCATATTTATAGTATCAGAAAACGAAGGCAATAAAGGCACTGTACTTTTCATATTACCAAATCCTGGGATATTATCTTATCTAAATCTACAGCCAAAAAAAAGCGAAATGCTAGAGCTCCTTTGGAAGGTAGGTATTGAAAGTTAAAGATGCAACTCCGGAAACATATAGAACAATAGATCATTTTAAACCTTACTCATACAATTATGTATCTGAAGCCCAAAACGCACACAGCTTGTTCTACCTAGCATTAAGTCTAATGTTCCGAGGATGACGTCAGATGGCAATCGGTCATCTTAACTCGCCCCATATCCAAATCCTCTGAAATCTAAGCGGACCCTGGTACTACTACACCGTGATAACGCTAGAAAGAAGAAGTATGAAAATAATTTAGCGCCTCAATAGCTCAACGGTTGAAAGGATGGACTGTAGTCCGCAAGGTATCCGGTTCAAAACCCGACGTCGCAGTTTAAAAGGTACTCTTATAGTTTCGCTCTGTCCGTCCGTCTTTCCGTCCGAAAGGTGATGTCCCTAGGATAACCAAAATATTACAATGAAAGTGAAAATTTGTATATTGGAGAAAATGAAACTTCATACCTCGCACAATTCCTCTGTGGAATCAATTACCAGCGTCTGTATTTCCGAAATTATTAAACAAATACGTTTACCGCTCATCAGATACGAAACTCTTCCATGTATGCGTGTCTTGGCAAACTCTTGGCCATTTTGCTTTTGGCAAGCGCATACATCGGTGTTTCCCTCTACATGTGCTGTACATTGCTTCTTGCCAAGCTTCATGATTCTAGGCCAACGGGAACCGCATAGGTTTTGATTTCCACTGTCAATGTATGGGAAGTGCGACATAAAGGGACATATTTTTTGATTACGTATTCTTAGAGGGTTGATTTTTTTATAGCTTTAAGCTACCGCAAACAATATACGTATTCATTTTAACCTATACGTATTTCTGTGAAAAAGGGTATTGACACGGGGTGCTCACAGTCGTTCGTGGAACTCGCCGCGAAATGGACGTTGAAAATGCTGCTAGCTGAACTTTTGAATTGTCTTATTACTTGTAAAAATGGTATTTTATATTTTCTATAAAGAAGCAATTTACAATTATCTGAATTATATTGATGTAAATTATTATATTGAACCCAGTGGTGAAATTTAATTTCACGGGGCCGTGAATGTGGATGTGTACCCGAGAACGCCGCGCGAAAGAGGCGCGAACCCTTTGTCGCGGGGTGAATGTGGAGGGCATGACCTGTGCCGGGAATTCGCGGCGTGAATTCACAGCAATAATGTGTAGTCGCCATCACATGTATTTTTATGAGTTTAATATTTCACTGTTATCAACTTCTTAACTAGACTACTAGTAACAGAGATGATAAATAATTATATTTTTTAGAATATTGGGTACATTTTTTATAATAAGGGTACACAGGCAAAGGCTTCACTACCGACGCTCATTGAAAAAAACAGCACCAAATCGTAGATAAATCGCAGGTTTTTGAAAGATGAGAAACTCTTTTAGCAACTGATTTTTTTTAAAGAATATTAGGAATACTTTTTAGGTATGTCTAATATTCCATTTTTCCTCTCCTACTAAGCTTAAATTACAAGCTTGTATTAGGAGTGGGTGTGACAATACCCCAACAGTGGGTTTGAACCTGGTACCTTGCGGATTTCAGTCCATATCTTATACCGTTGAGCTATTAAGGCTCTAGCTCTTCTGATTTAATAGTAATATATGAAATGGACAATACATACAACCAGGTCATTATCATCCACAGCTGTTTTTTTTTCCATTGCTGGGTGTAGGCCTTTCCCCGTTTGTACCATTTTTTACGGTATACGGAACCAATCTTGATCAGGTTCGACACGTGACAGATGTTATATCGTGTATTAACCAGCTAATAATAATAAAAAAATAAAACACTAACTTTATTCATTGTTAAGTGTATTAGTGTTTGAGGAGGTCGTGGCCTAATCAGTGGTCATCATTTGAGTCGATCGTTAGGTTAAGTTAATGTTGTTGCGACCGGGTGACAGATGGGTGATCCATTCTAGTACTGGTTTACAGTTGATATCAGACCTCGTCCGTGTTTCGAAGGTACGTAAAACAGTGGGGCCCGATTAATGTCACTTTGTGATATTAGTCGGAAGGTTGGAGACATCATGGGGGTTCCGAGGATGACGTCAGATGGAAATCGGTCATCTTAACTCGCCCGTTCCTATGGTCACCATCCAACTCCATCATATCTGGTGATGGAGTTGAATGGGGGTACGGAACCCTAAAAAACATAATTTTAAAACACAAATGTGCAAAAAATTATATGCGTGAAAAATACACCTAACTTGACTGTGATACATTTTATGAAGGCTTCGTAGTACGCGTTAGCAAAACTATGAAAGCCCGAACAGAGGAGATGAGGATTATAGGAAACGCTGTATAATTTACAAGTGTATTCTATCTCATTCTGACACTGGAGAATTCCTATTTATGAATATGTTTGTCTCTTTTTATTCTTTTCAAAGATTTAATATCCTACAGTGCGATATACGAACAATATCTATAGGGCTATGATTCGTTCCTTTGTCAATACTTGGCTCTTTCTAGGGTGCTCATTGCCACTTCAACTTTTACTTTACTGTGATAACAGTGTCGTTATCTTTATTTTGTCGAATTCTTTCAATTTAGATCTTATTTCTATTGAGGGCACGTACTAGATTGTACCAAATTCAATTTAAGAAAAATGACTCAAATAATTAAATAAAAAAGAGGCCTAATGGCCCCAAGCACCGCGCTTGTCTGGTTCTCGTACCAGTATTTCAACAGCTCGACAATACTGCCAGGGACGTTTGAGTCATAATTTTTTTCCCATAGTAATTTGTAATTTACTAGGTCGAACGCGCGACTTAGATCTAAGAAACATGCGTATATAGACGTGTCACGTTTCTTATTATAATTCACGGCGTGTTTCAAGGACAGGATAGCCGAGTCTGTTGAGAGACCGGGACAAAAACCAAACTGTGCATCATTTATTTTGACATTCCTCATCAGTTCAGGCTGCAGGAGCCGCTCAAACTCCTTACCTATGATCGTCCCCAACGATATTGGCCGGTAATTAGATAAGTTAGACATGTCACCGGTTTTAATTTTTGGAACAGGAATCACCACTGTCTTTAACATATTCCCAGGAAGATATTTATACTGAGTTGATAATTTGCCAACAAACCCACATGGTAAAATATCAAAGCGATTGCTATCGCAAATTTTTGAAAAGACCTCTCAAATACCACAAACATTAGATTCATTGAGAGTTATGTTATTAAAAGAACTGAAGATTATATTAAGTAAAAATATGACATATGATGAAATCAAAAATAAGGACTTCTTTTCGTTAGGTGTGTATTTTTTTTTATTTAATAAAAATATTATTAATACTTTTTAGGTGTGTCTAATATTACCGTTTCCCCTATTACTAAGCTTAAATTAAAAGCTTGTACTGTAATTCTCACATAACACGGAAAGTTTATTCCATATTATAGGAAAATGCGTTGTAGTATTATTCTCGTTTAACGCGCTTGTACGACAGCGAATGCGCAGAATATATTTTTATATATCATACAATAATATTAATGGATTATAAGAGCACTGTGATATAGGGGAATTACAGTATAAAGTGGCAGTAAGAACTCACGCAGCCTTCGGTGCCTGCTGCCTGCTCGTCTGCCCCCTTGTAACATAAAAAAAAAAACGGTGTTGGTGAGTATAAGGCCTGCCTGGTAGTTACATAGCCTTTAGAAGTTCGAGAGGTTCTGTAAGGACGACACCTAAATCTGTCAGGTACTCGGTTCGATTTCCGATGTCGCACGACTATCCTCATGCCCATTCCTGACACAAGCCTTCCAAACAAAAGCTTACCAGGATTGGTATGAGGATATTAGGCATTTTCCAATATATTCTTTAATATCTTTAAACAAATAATGAGGAGGTCGTAGCCTAATCGTCAGCCGGCATTTGAGTTGATCGCTAGGTTAAGCAGGTTTTACAACAGCCGGGTGATAGATGGGTGACCGGCCTAACACTGTTTTTCAAATATTCGACTTCTTCCGTGTTTCGGAAAATAGTCCCGATTTATTAATTCACTGAGTGAGTATTAGTCGTGAGATTGTGAGGTTCTGGGGATAACGCCAACGAATTGTTTTGTTTGACTGTGTGAAGTTATAAAGTGTAACTCCCGAGAGCTATAAACCAGCGTGAATGTTATTGATAGCTAATATATAAGAGAGATTATTTCAAAAACCATTTAATGAAACTCTTTTGTAATAAATTGTAACCTCGACCGCTTTTATAGTTTATATAAAAATAATTATAAAACAATATTTCGCTTACATTTAAAGGTCCTTGTTTCTTACTTATTAGTGTATAATACCGAATTATAGACAAGCGCAAACTATAGGCCCTACCACGAACATTTCGAATCGTTCAAATTCGAAGATTCGACTGTATTTAGCATGAAAATATTCGTGCTAGGCCTACGGGAGGCAAGTCTTTATCGTGTCATGCTTTTAGTCACTGCTCATGCAACCCGCGTTGATACAAAGTCGAATCTTCGACTCGAAAGGTTAGTCTCGTGCTAGGGCATCATATTGTCCATAGTCTAGACGAGGTTATAATGTAGACTCTGTAAAACTCTATAAGATTATCACTGATTTAGTACAATATAGCCCATTGAAATAGCAACACTGAATAGGGAAGTGCAGTGGGCCGTTTTTCAAGTTGACAATATTCGTGCTGCGAACTCACGATACAAAACAATGCACAAGGAAGCAAAGAAAATGGCCAGCTACGTTTGTTCTACATTTAGATCTCCTTTGAAAAATATTCGATCCTATAATCTACCAAGAATACAGGAAACCTCTTCTATAATTTTAGATTTAAATATAGACTTGTTCCAGTAATCTTATTCAAATTTAAATGATATTTTATTCAAGTAGACTTTTATAAGCTCTTTTTAATCGTCAAATATTTTAAAAGCCACCACTGATAAGGAACAGTCGAGCCACGATGACAATCAGCAAGGAACTAGTTGGTCACTTCTTTAAAAACAGTTACATTAAGTCTCGTCAATCGATAAAGTATTATGTGTTATATTACAACTGTTTTTTTTTTCAATAGCACTAAAAAATTGTAAAAGAATAAAGTAAAAAAATAACTTAAATATTTTTCTGAAATCATTGAATTTTAAGTATCCCGGTCTAGTACCAGGGTCTGCTTAGTTTGCAGAGGATGTGACTGTGGAGCGAGTTATGACTGAGTCCCGTCTGACGTCATCACCGGAACCCTCACAACCTCCACAATGCACGACTAATATCAATCAGTGACGTAAATCGATACCCGCTAATTTACGCGCCGTGAGTGCGTGAGCTACGCGGAGAATCGACGTAACAATATATCCAATGATATTTGGATTTCAATCAAGTCTTATATTGCCTCGTACCTCAGAAACCATAAAGCAGAACTTCATCATCTTATTACGTGCAATATAACAACGTTGAAATTGCATATAAGAATCCTAAGGTTACACCAACATCTACTATTTGAGTTTATTTACTTTATTTTAAAATATTAAGTATGAAATTAAATAAAAATATATTGCTTGTCCATTGCAGTAAGTTATATTTATTTCAAGTTTATTTAATCCCACATATCTTTTAAATCAGCAATAAGGCCAAGCATCACACAACACATCCATAGATTAAGTAAGTTTTCTTAAAAGATTCGTTTTGTTACCAGATAGTATACTATTGAAAATTAATATGAGTCATGCACTTTTCAATTTTCCAAACTATTATTAAAGTGTATATTTAAATTGTTGCTGTAACGGTGATATATTAGCTTGATATAAAAACTATGTCACATGATCCTCTTCATCGTCTCTTACAATAATATTATACAAATATATTATTGGGTTAATGCAAAAAATTTAACGATGCGATGTCCTTATATGCATAATGTGTAACCTCATTTTGTGCAATAATTGATAGATTTTTTTTTTTGATTTATCTGCTATTGTATAAAAGCAAAGTTATTAAAACTATATAACTTTATCTAAAGTATACGGGTACAATTGGAGCTGACGTGTTCCATATAGGTCAAAGACCCCTAAATATAAAAAAAATAAGATTAGGGATTAAGCCATGTCCTATGTACAAAGGGAAGTTTGAAGTATCGTGGCAAACAGAAAATTTTAAAGACAGGGTGAAATGGAGAGAGAAAAGGAAGGCTGATTCTACCACCGTATGGTATTCATAGCCAAAAAAGAGGCAACTACAGGATTTTGGACGAACTGGAAAGTCCTAAAACCTGTGAAACAAACTATTGTCTAATTTAGTCTTTTTTTATATATAATAAGGGGCAAACGGGCAGCCGGTTCATCTAAGTGACTACCGACGCCCATGAACAACTGCAACACCAGGGGCAGCGCAGAGGCATTGCCGGCCTTTGAGAATTGAGTATGCTCTTTTTTTGAAGGTTCCTAAGACATATCCGTTCGGAAATACAGACCCGCAGAAAATCGAACCTAGGTCCTTTTAATTTAGATCCACGCAGAGTTGCCGAAGTCGTTTACTGCTGTTGATATCAAGGTGATATCTGCAATCGATACATAGTAAAGATATCAGTGCCTTGATGTTTAACCTATTGCACTATCATCTCTGTTAACTTTTATGGCTAATATATCACTCGTAAACATATAGGAATAAATAACAACAGACATTTACGAAAATGTATAAATTTTTGACTGGCCCTTTGGCGCAGTGGGCAGTGACCATGCCATCCGCTCCGGGGGCCGTGGGTTTGATTCCCGCTTTTTGTCTGGGTGTATTATCTACTTGTATATATTTATATATTTCTACAAAAGAAGTTTTTAACAGGAGTCTGTTACCTATAACACAGGCATTAAGATCTCTACCTTAAGAACAGAGGTCCGTATGTCATATATTTATTTATTATTTTTATATGGTCCTGGATTTTCTAAGAAAGAGGTCAGAAGCTTTAGTTTTCATTTAGGAGTGACTTTAGTTTATGTATTTATTGTATTTATTTTAATACAGTTTTTTTTCTATATCGCACAATTAATAAAATACAAATTGTACAACTAGGTGAGCTTAATGCTAAAAGCATTACCTAACCATGGATGCACGAGAACAAAAAAAGATAAAAAATGCAACTATATAACTATGTTTTATTGCTTTATATGCATGAAAGATGGAATGAACATCAGTCATTTTTATTCCCGAATATGGTTATTGAATTTCATCACAGAAAACAAACCCGTACTGTTAGCCAATGAAGTCCACCTTCCACTGAATAAACAATCAAGATCTAACAATTACTGTAAACGCGGTTCTCAATTACTGTAAACAAAAAGGCAGAGATAAAAAAAAATAGGTAATATGAGTTTTAGTAGAGTATAAAAAGCTCTACGGATTTTAAATAGGATGTGACATAGAAATGACAGAGCGATAGGACGTGACAGAGATTTTACATACATTATTCCCTCACCATCTTTATCCCATCGGTATTTATTAAGACATAAATGATGAGATTTCCAAATCAGTCAGGGCGTCTTTATCGCATAAACATCACACGTAGGTGCTCAATGTAAACCATAATTACTTCAGTTCATAAACCTGCGGTAAAAGTAATTTAGCAATGTATTCATTCGCAAGCGGGCACTTTACTCAGTGTTCGTTTCCAAAAAGCGTGAATGCCGCTGTTATGTTGAGTGGCCGGCATTTGTTTAAAACAAAGAGCCGCCACTCGCTGCTAATGCTGTACACATTCTTGGCTCTATTACGAGTACCTATTACATCCTATGATTATAAGCATAAATGTGCTACTGGTGTTCGCCTAGTCGTCTAAATAGGCCCACAATTGTAATCGAGAAGCGAACAGTTCTTTAAAGTTGCAATGTTGCAATAAATAGATTAATAATCTATTAATTCATTCAGTCCATGGACATCTGCACGACCAGAAGGCCTGTAGATGCGCTGCCGGCCCTTAATGACGAGTTTAGGCCACCGGGAAATCCACGTCTAAAACTGGCCCATACAACCAATGTGTCTGGCCCACCTTGAAGTACGGTGCCAAAACATAGACTCTTACCAATGAGGCTATATACAATAAGAGTCGCACAAAGAGCCATGGAGATGTCCATGCTCGGTATCGAACTCCAAGACCGAGTACGCAATACTCAAATCCGACGAAGGACGAAAATTCGGAACATCGCAGAAACAGTGTTGCATCTCAAGCGGAGCTGGGCAGGACACTTAGCTTGACGAAGTAATGACAGGTGGAGTATGGCAGTGATTGAGTGGCGGCCAAAGATAGGAACGGAGCATTGGTCGTACAGCAGACAGATAGATCGATAGCTTCCGTCGCAGGTCGAACCTGGTCCAGATTAGCTCAAGACCGTAAGGAGTGGTACAAGCGGGGAGAAGGCCTTTGCCCAGCAGTGGGAGAGAAAGGGCTGTGGATGGATGAATACTAATCGTTGACATTAATCGGAACCTATGGTTTTCGTCATATGAAAACACCCTATTTATTTCGTTAGAAAATATCCAAGAAATTTGCGATAAGAAAATAAGTTAAATTAATGATCATATAGACGCTATCTTACTTAGAGTGAAAACATCTTTTTCACAGAAAAAAAAGTTTTACATTATTATTTATTAACCTTCATCTAATAGTTTTTACCTGGTTGCGCCAGAAGTTACGGTATTTGAGCTTAAACTTATTTTAGCATAAACTTGTTAATATTTGCTTTTTAATACACAAAAAATATAAATGTCACTGTATGGTAAATTTTACTTACTTTTTTGTAACATGATAGTTTGAGTCTCATTGTACGCTTGATAAAATATGATTATATTAACTAAAGAAAATACTTTCTTCACGTGACAGGTATTTAAAGATATCGCGTTATGGTTGGTACTCACGGCAGCGATTCAAGTCGCTATAAAAAGTCACGTCTAGACAATGTCTTTGAAGTCGCCGGTGACTAGCGACTTTGGTCACATAATTTTATGTCATTTACATCAATATTTTTTAGTTTAGAGTAACCCAAACATTCATTTACAGCACTTTTGCGTATCAAAAAATAATGTGCGAATGCTGTAACCAACACAAAACTAGATTTAAACTAACTTCTGGTAAGTTTTCAGTATACGACTTGATAAAACACCAAAAAATACATTTGGGTTCTTAAAATTGCACTGTTAGGTGTAATAATTTAAGAGTTATGAATTTTTTTTCGAAATCTCAAAAGTTTTTTAGCTCTGGTGAACATTTTGCATTTTGCGGGTTACAGCAGGATTGCTTTTTACCGTCGATATACAAACCAAATTATACTTAACCCTTTACGGCGCTCAGTTGCAGATCTGCATCATACCATTCAAAGACGCCTAGAAAAACAAACAAATATTTTCATGCCCTTATGATCCAACGTTTTAATCCTGTATGGAACCCTTTTTATTATACCACTAAACTTTTTTTCACTACATGATAGTTCTTCAACCATCTTTCTATCTCCTCTTTCTTTAAAGTCATTTAGTTTTTCAGGGTCTTTAAGCTTTTCCAGATTCCATACCTTCTTTTTATGTAGTGTCCCCTGTTTAACACATGCCAGCCGTTCTCTGTACTTTATTTTAATTAGAAAGTGATCTGAATCACAATTTGGGCCTCTAGCAGATCTAACATCCACAATGGAGGAGGAATGCCTTTTCGAAATGAGCACTTGATCAATTTGAGTTAAAGCACCATTTGGTGCCTTCCAGGATACCTCTTATGAGGAAAACAGGTGCTTTTAATTACCATATTATTTGCTTCTGCAAATTGACACAGATGCTTACTGTTGTCGTTTGTCTGATCATGCAGAGAATAAGTTCCAGCAACCGTTCGTGAAAAATTTTCCTTACCCACCTGCTCATTCAGGTCACCCATTACGATTTTAGCGTCATACCTGGGTATTGACAAAAGGGTTCTTTCCAATTGCTGGTAGTTTAATTTAAGTTTTTATTGTAGCAACAATTAAACAATGATTTTGTGTAATAAATTATTTAACACTCTTTTCGTTTTTCCGTGTTACCCTCCTTTCCCTCCTGGTGGCAAGAAACAAATTTTCCAATTTTATTTTGATAAGCAGTAACAGATTGAGAGGTTAGAATAGTGCAGATGATGTTTCCGATCTATTACATATGGAAGAAAGGTGATGTACCATTCTCACCACCTTCCTGGGGTGAGAATGGTACACACTAAAATAATTTATAGACCAAACAACTTAAATTCTTTTTCTTAACTGGAATCGAAAGCTCGTCTGATGAGAAGTATTGTGTGAAAAGTTCAGTTTTTATAGGTGAAATAGTAAAAACGTTACTAACTAAAATGTCAAAATTTGTACCATTCTCACTACGGTTTACGGTACAAAAAGTAGATCTTTTGCTTAGAGATTGTCTTCTCAATGCCTGTACCTCTATAGCCCATGAAGAATCTTGGTTAACTCATATATTTAATCTTTGTCTGCAAATCGGTGTGTTCCCTAAATTACTTAAAAAATCTGAAATTAGACCCATATTTAAAAGTGGTGATAAAAATAATATAAATAATTATAGGCCTATATCTATTTTGCCGTCAATATCTAAAATTTTGGAAAAAATTATAAATAATAGGTTAATAACATATTTAGAAAAGAATAACTTACTATCTCAAAATCAATTTGGGTTTAGACGTGGCAAGTCCACAGATGATGCGGTGCACATGCTAACAGATTTCATTGCTACTAAACTCGATCAAGGGCAAAAGTGCTTATGTATCTTTCTTGATTTGGCCAAGGCTTTTGACACGGTATCTAACTCAATCTTAATTAGAAAATTAGAAAATATTGGCATTAGAGGGACACAACTGAAATTATTTGAAGACTACTTAACAGACAGACAACAATGTGTTAAAATAGACTCTTACTGCAGTAGCGATCGTGTGGTTGTTCAGTAATACTTACTTCATATATTTTTTCTGAGTCACTATTATTTCTTGATCTATGTGCGTCACCAATTTTATAGTTATGCCTCTCTGTTTTCTTCTTTTTTGGTCTTTCTACAGTAGTAAATGGTTCTCCTTCATCATCCTCCTGGATTATTGCGTCCTCCGGTAGTTTTCTTTTCTCTGGCCCCATTGATTTCTTATTTTCCACACTATTCTCATCCATCATTTCAACTTGTTGCTCACAATTCGTTAAGTTAGTTTGTTCACATGTAGGTCTCGCACTTCTACTTGACAAACTTTTTTCACGGCAGAGTTGCCTTGTATTCAATATCACACTTCTTGCCTCTTCCTCCTCGCTATCAGACATTATAACTTGTTTCTCACATCCTACGCTCACATCGCTAATTGACATACACTTTTTACAAAATGAAGGTAATTTAAGAAAAAACTATCAATTAAGTAACACGCGCGCTCTCGTCAGCGGTCAGCGCGCTAATCTTCAAGAGATGCATTAAACGATTAGATACGTATAGCGACTGCGTAAAAAAATATTGTTTTGTTTAACGCTTGAATAATTTAGTTTTACCTTGTACTTAAGCTTGTATACATAAAAAAATTTAAGTGCCGTTTATCCGTTATTGCTTGTTTGTTTTCGATTACATAAATGTTTCTTTTTTGTAAGACCATCCGTATTTGTTATAGGTACAAAAAGAAAAATTGTATGTTTTTGTATTTATTCCACCATTGGAATGGGTTATTGATAAATTTTTAAACGCTAACCTAGTATTAATTTAAAAAATTTGAAAATTGAAACTGCAGTTACAAACTTGAGATTTTATCGTTTCATGTTGTAAAAGTACGCTAATTATAAAAAAGCGAGCAAAGCTACTTGCTACAGGTAGTTATTCTAAGAATAACGCAGAACTCTAACCGCGGAGAAACAGGTTTCATACTGGAGAAGATAATCTTATACAAAGTAAGTAGAGGACCAAACAAGCTCTTCAACTTTATACTAATATAGATTTCAAAATTGTTTTCAATATTTAAAGCACTTAATAATATAAAGTATTAAAAGAGGCAAAATAATTTATGATAAAGAAACTAAATTTCTAAACACACTAATATTTTAAAACACAATATTCTAAATTGTATCTTAAGTGTTATTACTTAATATGAAAGCAATGTAATAAAAAAATTGATTTCCTTCCAAAATGATTTGGATTTTATGAAATTGAACGTAATATTTTTTATGTTAAAATGAAACTAATAAAATGAACCATTAAAAATTTATTACAATTGCAGGTCAAGTTCAACATACGTTTGCTGTAAAGTTGAACGTCCACCGGCTAGAAAGACACACTTATTAAGAGAAAATAATTTTTATTTTATTTTATATCATTTTATTTTATTAGGAAGACAACCCGTAAGTGATATATAAGATACATCATAGTAAGAGATTAATCCATTAATATATGTCTTTATTAAGGCTTTTTAGCCTGTTTAAAATAAAAAATGTTATATTTATAAATGGTGGATCAAATGGTGGGTTAATCATAAAAGTGTGTTTTAAATCACAAATATGTATAAATAAAATTTGCGAAGTTTTATAAAAGTAATTGAAGTTATAGTAATAATTTTTAAATAATAAAGAATACAAAGTTATTTACTAGATAGTTTTTTCTACATATTTTTTTTTCTTATAAAAGAGAAAACATAAAGCTTTTTCAAGATATTTTATTTTCTAATTATTATGAAAAAAAAACTAACTACAAAAGTACTCACTCGATAACGATGTCCGCGCGGAATAGCACCAGGCCCTTACTTGTAAAAGTTTCGCCATTGAAAAGTTTTAATTGTAGGGTGTGGTCCCTCTTGTAGCAGGTCCAATTAATTACTAAATAACTGTACTCATTAATTGTGTGTCATTTCTCGGAAAAAATGATAGAAAAGTCGTTTCTTTGTTTCGTCATTTGGTACGTTTTTATGTCACTGAACTCCTTCTAAACCGCTGGACCGATTTAAATGAATTTTGTATACGTTTGGGTGACGCTTTGAATGGTTTCACAAATTCGTTCACAAGTTCACAAAGTTCACAAATCAGCCCGGATGATGGCATTGCAGTCGGTATCTAGGTTATTTATCTATACTAATATACGAAACGGCAATGGGAAATGGAACGGGAATCGAACGAGTATAATCAATAATATTATAGGATAATACAATGTAGTAAATAATAAGTAACCCAACCATCGGATAGGACAACGTCTGCCGGGTTCGCTAGTACATATATAAAAATCAAACAACTCGAAAACCGCAGGATCGTTTCCAATTCTCAATGGTTTGTTTTATTCCCCTTATTTCCGGGATGGTTTAAAGAAAAGAAACAAAGAAAAAGTCAAATGGTTAATTAAAAATGCTAAAAAATACAGATTTGGTCGCAATTTCAGAACCCTGCAAATAGATAGCGTTCCTAGTAGACCTTTTGACTGACTTCAATGTAAAATTATTATTTCATAATATATGAGCACTGTCACGTGTAAAAAGAGATAAAGGAGATTTTTTAACTGACTAATAGCGGGCAAGACAATGTCTGCCGGGTCCGCTAGTGAAAGATAAAATATAAAGTTTATTCTCCTGCAGACAAAGATGTCTTTAAAGGCCATAGGACGATAAGCATAGTGAATATTTAAATTATCTTATAACCCTAATTATTTTTCTAAATTTAAACTAGCCTCTGTTATTCCTTGTAACATCGGCTATCTGCCAGTGAAAGTCTTATCAAAATCTGAGATTGCCCGGAACAATCAGACAAGCATACAAATTTCTTGCAACTTGCGTTTCCGTTTTTTGTTATAAAACAAACAGACATTTCAATTTTATTTGTACATATGTGTATAAATATCATTATATTATATATTAAAATTATATAAATAGGGTTTACCCATTTTATTCTTTATCATTAATTATACATAAAAACTGGGCGCCAATCATAAATCAAAAAGCAAACCTAAATCTTTCGAGGCATAAATGTTTCATTTTGATGGCCCATAAATTGAATTACTAGTGATTTTTACGACTTATGAACCAATGATAAATGTCAGCTGTAATTTCGAAAAAGATTGACGCGATTAAAGATATGCATGATAAATATGAATTGCTATAAAACAGTAATATGGAGGTGTGAGATAGAAGAAAGGCAGCGTTCGAGAAGAAAGTCTTGTGCTGTGTTCCAAAAAGTCAAAACTGTGCTATTATATTATATTACGAAATCCTATTCCACATAAATTCTCGATTGTTTTACTTACTTTTAAGTTCGAAACAAAACGTCAAATGAAGGTTCGTGCTTCCGTTTTAACGACTTACATGGGCCGTGACGTCGAGGATTCGATACGTGCAAATCGGATTACATTCGCGTTAGCGAGTTAGTAACTAAACTGTGTAAACGGTAGCATTAGGGTTCCATTGGCGTTCGGTTTCGAACGTAAAAGTAAGTAAAACTATCGAGAATGTTCGTACACACGTAATTCGAGTGATGAAACAGCTGGCTGGTTTTTGTGCAATTCGCTCCCCAGCCGCGGTTATTCTGGAAACAATTACATGCTTCGTGTTGCGACGAAATTAAAAACGTACATTCTAGTTTCGCGCACAATATGTGAACTTCAACGAAATACTCTTTTAATAAACACACAAAAATCTGCTTTAGTTTACCTACTATATAAAAGTGTAAACTGTAAACGTTATATAAATAAAAATGAATCCCAATTTCCGTTGGTCACGCGTGAACGGCTGGACCGATTTCGATAACGGGGATAGGGATAGGACGGTGACAAAAACGAGAACGGGAACGGGAAGGGAAATTATATACGATAATAGAATGAAGTAAACAGTAAATAACCCATCGTTCGGGCAGGACTCCTGGCCATCCTGGTGGCTGTATTTCTCGTCGCGACTACCGGCAAGTGCATTTAGGGTAGATATAGGGGCAAGCTAAGCTTAATTTTTATATACAGCCCACTTAAAATTAAACCTGCTAAATATATTGGTTGGAAACTCCCCATACAAAATCCACCACTACTGTTTAAATAATCTGTATTCCAGTCTCCGTAACAGATTGAATGACAGCGCGAATTTAGGTAACTGAATGAAAACGGTATATATTCGTATGAAAACGACACGCATTGCATAATTTAAAGCCGCACACTGTTCAATTATAACAATACCTGGACAAAATCCCAGAACCAGATCTCCTATTATTTAAATAATCAATTATTTTTAGTATTACAAGGGGTAAACGAGCAGACGGCAAGTATCTATCTGCGTCCATAGACATCTGAACCACCAGAAGGCTCGCAAGTTCGTTGCCAGCCTTTAAAGAGGGGTTTAGTCCACCGATAACTCTCACAAACTGAATGATACGCGACAAAAATACCATCACTTGTCGTAACAGTATTACCGCTATTTCTCGCCGATCTTGTGTGAAAAAGATGTACTAGTACTCAGATTCTTCTTCTTCTTCTTGCGGTGACATCTCCTTCCGGAGATTGGCTATCATTCTGGCTTTTTGTATTTTACAGACAACTGCACGGAACAAAGATCTGGTGCTCAAACCAAACCATGTCCTGAGATTTTTGAGCCATGAGGTTCGTCTTCTTCCAGGGTACCCAGATGCACTGGCTTAATTCAGCTATAGCTGTAGCTGTCAACCTGTCTGTATCAGATTTAATGACAGCTCAAATTTAGTTAACTAAATTAAAACCGTTACTCGTATATTCGCACGATAAAAATACGCCCTAAATTATTTAAAATCACACACGGCAAAATTTTGAAGTTATTCAACAAATTTTATAACAACAACCTTTATAGCGTACCAGTCGTCTGAAGTACAAGATAATTGTAAAATGTATCTCGGAGGAATTAATAGAATAAAAAATATAATGTCATTGTATGCAAAAAGTAAATGAAAAGAAATAAATAAAAAAAAAACTTTGTCAGCCTGAGATGCAAAGTAGCTTTCAAAGTAGTAATTCCATTGCTCACGTAAGCATGCTGCAGTAACTTTAAGAACGGTGACAAATATAGTCATATAATATATGCTTGGTTTCATATGATTGATTTTCTGCTTCTGTTTCTGTAATAAGTATGTTGTCTACTATTGAAGGCACTAAACAAATACCTTAATCTCGCCTTGACATTTTATTTAGTACTAGTTAGTTGTTGCCCGCGTCTTCGTCTGCATAAAATTATGTGAACATTTTAGCGTGATGATATAAAGCCCATATATTTCCTCGATATATGGGCTATGACACTGAAATAATTTTTCAAATCGGACCAGTAGTACCTGAGATTCTCGCGTTCAAGTAAACAAACAAATTCTTCAGCTTCATATATAACTATAGATTAAATAGCATAAAAGTAAGATAAGAATAATTTCCCATGTATATTTATTTTGAATTTTAGCTACGATTTGTGCAATTCGCAACAGTGTGCATCCCTACTGTCACTTCATACGCCCCTACATTATTAAAGCTGGCGAATCGACTCGTTCCTTTAACTATTCATGTGACTGAGGGCAAAATGTTATAACGTAAACACGCTGTCGTGATACCCCATACTGAATTACGTAACGACTTTTAAGAGTCCTGAACAGAGGTTTTGTGTTAGTAAAATATGATATACGTCGCTCAGACTTTTTTCTTTATATATGACAAGGGGCAAACGAGTAGGCGGTACTCTTAAGTGACTACCGAGGAACATGGACAACTGCAACACCTGGGGGATCGCAGATGCGTTGTCGGTCTTTGAGAAATGAGTATGCTCTTTTCTTGAAGGTCCCTAAGTCGTATCCGTTCGGAAATACAGACGCTGGTAAATTCTCTTATTGGGACTCAACATCTTTATTGCGTTTTATTTTGTTAAAAGCCTTTAATGACGATTTTATAAACACTTTACTAATGCAATATCAAATAGGTATGTAATATTAAATTTATATTAATATAATAACTTTAAAGAGAATAGAATTATCTTAAGCGCTCTTTGACTCTATTTCAATATTCGTTGGAGCTCAACAAATCTCATGCTTAATCGTAAACTGACCTAACTCAAGGAAGCTGATTTTGTCATTTGCGACTTATTCCGCTTACAACTCGATAAAGACATCATTATAGTAACAAATTCTATATTTTAATTATAGCTAATAAAGTGATTAATCATATTGAAATGTTATTTTAATGATATTTTATTATTTGTTTTTCTTTTTTAACAAAAACCTATTTTAGTAAAAAGAGAAAAATAGCTGTATCTCAGTGTTGGATGGAGATTTCGGAATCATTCTTAGATTGGCTGATAGGACATTGAAACGATGTATGCTATTATTTATTAATCGGTAAATCGGAACAGAATTTGTTACCCTTTCATTGAGATTGAGATATATATCATAACGTTACGTCGCAAAAAATAGCAATTCTTACTTGAATGCAACAAAATATTTGTTAAATATGCAACACTAATTGTAAACTATGGTTGCTCAGTGTATTTCGTGTGAGAATGCGGCTCCAACTTAGCCAGTTTTATAATTCAATGCAAGGTTTTCGAACAAATATTATATTAACTTGAAAAAAAAGACGAAAAAAATAGTATAGAATAATTACTGTTGAACAATATTAAATCACTTCACATATTTTTATTGATTTGTATTGTTTTATCACTACTTCTTCCGTACTTTTATTTTCGTCTTGATATAGAAAAGGCGTTATTTTTGTACCTATTGAGAGTCTCCATAGCTCAACGGTATAAGGTATGGACTGAAATCCGTAAGGTACCCGGTTCAAACCCCACCGCCGTTGGGGTATTGTCGTAAGAGTGTGACTTTTGAACTGTTCTAAATGATAAGAGTGACT